>JAFBJR010000138.1:9159288-9362584 GCA_016785285.1 Brachirus orientalis
ATCCATCCACAGGTGAAATTACAGTCAAGGGAATGTTAAACTATGAGGATTTCAGGATCTATGATATGGAAGTTATAGCCACTGATCATGGAGACAATAGTTTATCAGCACAATGTACCATAAAGATTCTGGTTGAAGACATGAATGACAACCACCCAGAAATATCTATTAAATCATTTCATAGTCCAATGAATGAAAACATAGAATTAGACACAGTGATAGCTGTAGTTAGTGTCAGTGATAAAGACTCGGGTGACAATGGAGTAGTTGATCTTCATATTCCAGATAATATGCCTTTCAAACTGAGAGAATTATCAGATAACTATTATGAATTAGTGGTGTCAGAGCCGTTAGACCGTGAGAAGGTTCCAGAATATGACATCACTTTCACTGTTACAGACAGAGGCTCTCCTCCTTTATCTGACAACGAAAATATGACTCTAGAGCTGCTGGATGTTAATGATAATGTCCCACAGTTCCCTCAGTCATTTTACACTATACGTGTCATGGAGAATAACGCACCTGGGGCCTTGCTCAGTTCACTCACTGCCTTTGACCCTGACCTCCATGAAAACCAGTATCTAGTTTACTTCATCTTGGAGAAGGAGATAGCAAACACCTCCATGTCCATGCTGTTCTCCATCAATCCAGAGAACGGTAATCTTTACGCACTGAAAACCTTCGACTATGAGATCGAGAAGGAGTTTCTTTTCCACATCGAGGCCAGAGACTCTGGCTCTCCTCCACTCAGCAGTACCGTAACAGTTCACATCATTATTGTGGACCAGAACGACAACGCTCCGGTCATTGTCTCTCCGTGGCGCGCGCACGGCTCAGTGGTGGACGAAAAGATCCCAAGATCTATGGACAAAGGATCCCTGGTTGCCAAGGTGATCGCCTTAGACACCGACTCTGTGCACAACTCTCGGATTACCTACCAGTTTCTACAGGTGACTGACGCCACCTTGTTCAGTCTGGACCAATATAATGGAGAGATCCGGACAATGAGGATGTTCAGTTACAAAGATCCACGCCACCAGAGAATGGTTGTTGTTGCCAAGGACAACGGGGAGCCTGCTCTCTCTGCTACAGTCACTATCAAGCTGTCCACAGTAGAGACTGCAGTTAAGACCTACTCTGACATGACTGAAGTGCCACTTGAGTACGACATCTTTTCAGACCTGAACCTGTATTTGGTGATCGGTCTGGGCTCTGTGTCATTTCTCCTGCTGATCACCATATTGGTCACCATCGTGCTCAAGTGTCAGAAACCTAAGAGCAGCAAAGCAGCTCCTCCCTGCAGGAACAGTGTGATCAGTGAGAGAAACTCCACCATCGCAGATTCCACTCTGGTCTCCAATGATGCCTACTGGTACAGTCTGTTTCTAGCAGAGACCAGGAAAGGAAAGCTGGTGGTCAGACAGCCTCTGCCAAAGGGCTCCAGATACATTGTGTCCAGTATCCCAAGAGGAACAGGACTGTCAGAGACGAGTGACTCAGCAGCTTCTACTCTACAGGTAATCAGTATTTTGTGTTATGAAATTCACCACGTATTTTATTTTAATAAGGTTCCCACAATCAAACGTTTTTTGTGCACGTGTATAGGTGTCAAAAACATCGTGAACATACAAAAGAGAAATGGCAACCTATAAAATATATAGGTTATATTTTATAGTAAAATTTGCAGTCCCAAGTAAACCTTGACAGCCATGTAATAGCAACAGTGACCGCAATTTCTGTAACCGGAATCAATGCTTGATTTAGAAATCGATGTAATAAATAAACAATTTAAAATAGTTTTTTTTTTCTTTATTGAAACAATAAAGAGTTTGTTTATAAGTTTGATGTTAACATACAATGATGCACGTGTGCTCTCCTTTGTACTTTAGCGTCGCTGTTCTCCAGATAAATATCCCAAATTCTGATTATGAAGGCGCCATGACAGTCTGGCATAGCCTACCGTAGAGAGCGACAAAAGAGGGTGGACAGCTACTGGTGCTGAACGTTGGACCATTGTGTCGTTTGTCGTACTTATTTTTTCGCTACCCGAGTCACTGAAAAGCGAAGTCTTTCACAAGAACTATAACAATGGAAATACCTAAGTGTGGAAATTCTTGGACGAGGTATTTGTCTACGGTTTTCTTTATCGGTACATTATTGAGTACGGGGATCGCCGTAACGCATTATTCTGTCCCTGAGGAACTGGAAGAAGGCTCGGTTGTCGCAAATTTAGCTTCCGATTTAGGTTTAGACGTGAAAACATTGAATAAGCGGAAAATGCGGCTGGAAAACATATCGAGCAAAAGATATCTGGACATAAACAAAGAAACTGGGGAGCTATACATTGTTGAGAGGGTTGACAGAGAGTATCTCTGTGCAGTAAAGACAACAACATGTTACCTAAAAATGGAGGCTATTGTAGAGAACCCTCAAAGAATATTCTATATCGAAATTGAAATAATGGATATAAACGACAACGCCCCTCATTTTCGACGAGACACTATAAACTTGGATGTAATGGAATCGACTCAAGCTGGTGAGAGATTTTCTGTTAATAACGCAGTTGACCCAGATCTCGGATCAAATTCAGTTAAAACATACCTTCTCAGTGAAAGTGAGCACTTTGATATAAATATTCAAACCGGAAGAGACGGGTCCAAATTTGCTGACTTAATATTAAAAAAGAGTTTAGACCGAGAAAAGCAAGGGGTACACAATTTAATTCTTACTGCAGTGGATGGCGGTGTGCCCTCACGCACTGGCACAGCCAGTATCGTTGTTCGTGTGATAGACACCAATGACAACGCCCCCACTTTCGAAAAAGATAATTATGACGTTAACATCGTAGAAAACTCCCCAGTTGGAACTATTGTCATTAAAGTGAATGCAACAGATTTAGACGAGGGAACAAATGCACAGATCGAATATACATATAGTCTGTACACGTCTGAGAAAACACAAGAAACATTTAATCTCAACCCTTTTAACGGTGAAATAACAGTGAAGGGAATGTTAAACTACGAAGAATTACGGAATTATGAAATGGAAATCATTGCAACAGATAGAGGGAGTAATAGCCTGTCAGCACAGTGTAAGGTAAACATTTTTGTAGCAGATATGAACGATAATCATCCAGAAATATCTATTAAATCATTTCATAGTCCAATGAATGAAAACATAGAATTAGACACAGTGATAGCTGTAGTTAGTGTCAGTGATAAAGACTCGGGTGACAATGGAGTAGTTGATCTTCATATTCCAGATAATATGCCTTTCAAACTGAGAGAATTATCAGATAACTATTATGAATTAGTGGTGTCAGAGCCGTTAGACCGTGAGAAGGTTCCAGAATATGACATCACTTTCACTGTTACAGACAGAGGCTCTCCTCCTTTATCTGACAACGAAACTATGACTTTAGAACTGCTGGATGTTAATGATAATGTCCCACAGTTCCCTAAATCATTTTATACTATACGTGTCATGGAGAATAACGCACCTGGGGCCTTGCTCAGTTCACTCACTGCCTTTGACCCTGACCTCCATGAAAACCAGTATCTAGTTTACTTCATCTTGGAGAAGGAGATAGCAAATACCTCCATGTCCACGCTGTTCTCCATCAATCCAGAGAACGGTAATCTTTACGCACTGAAAACCTTCGACTATGAGATCGAGAATGAGTTTCTTTTCCACATCGAGGCCAGAGATTCTGGCTCTCCTCCACTCAGCAGTAACGTGACTGTTCACATCATTATTGTGGACCAGAACGACAACGCTCCGGTCATTGTCTCTCCGTGGCGTGCCCATGGCTCATTGGTGGAGGAAAAGATTCCAAGATCCACTGATAAAGGATCTCTGGTTGCCAAGGTGATCGCCTTAGACACAGACTCGGTGCACAACTCTCGGATTACCTACCAGTTTCTACAGGTGACTGACGCCACCTTGTTCAGTCTGGACCAATATAACGGAGAGATCCGGACTATGAGGATGTTCAGTTACAAAGATCCACGCCACCAGAGAATGGTTGTTGTTGCCAAGGACAACGGGGAGCCTTCTCTCTCTGCTACAGTCACCATCAAGCTATCCACAGTACAGACTACAGTTAAGACCTACTCTGACATGACTGAGGTACCTCTTGAGTATGACATCTTCTCAGACCTGAATCTGTATTTGGTGATCGGTCTGGGTTCTGTGTCATTTCTCCTGCTTATCACTATATTGGTCACCATTGTGCTCAAGTGTCAGAAACCTAAGAGCAGCAAAGCAGCTCCTCCCTGCAGGAACAGTGTGATCAGTGAGAGGAACTCCACCATCGCAGATTCCACTCTGGTCTCCAATGATGCCTACTGGTACAGTCTGTTTCTAGCAGAGACCAGGAAAGGAAAGCTGGTGGTGAGACAGCCTCTGCCAAAGGGCTCCAGATACATCGTGTCCAGTATCCCAAGAGGAACGGGACTGTCAGAGACTAGTGACTCAGCAGCTTCTACTCTACAGGTAGGACACATACACACATTTTATAGCCTACCAAGTAAGGACGTTATATCTTACTTGATTTGTATATATATATATATATATGTGTGTGTGTGTGTGTGTGTGTGTGTATGTATATATATATATATATATATATATATATATATATATTAAAAATGATTCTTGTCCGGAATACCAATATTTAAACTCAAACGAAAGCTAAAGGGTGGCGCTGTTTTATTAGTAAAATGCCAGACCAGGAACGCCATGACAGTGACTCGCTCTCTTTACGACAGACGGTGAATCAACGGGACAGTTCCGTGGTGCTGAAACGCTGCTCCGACAACGCTTTTTTTTGCTTTCATTGCGGAAATATCTCTGGGTTGTTTTAAGCTGGAGTGACTCTGTTTGGGATCAGGACCACGACAAAAAAGGTCAACATTAATGTAAATCTGTTTTACTACGACTAAACTAAAAATGGACACAACAACGCGGTTCAGTATAACAATGGGGTCTTGCAAAAGGTACGTGCTGCTTGTTGTTCTGATTATTTTATCTTTCGTTGATAACACATCGACATCAGTGACTCATTATTCAGTACCTGAGGAAATGAAAGAAGGATCCGTTGTGGCAAACCTCGCTACTGATCTAAGATTGGATGTAAAATCACTGTATCAGAGGAAGATGCGTCTTGACATAATTGCAAATAAGAAATATCTGGATGTGAACAAAGAGACTGGTGAACTTTACATTGTTGAGAAGATAGACAGGGAATATCTTTGCCCTACAAAGTCATCAACGTTATGTTATCTCAAACTGGAAGTTATACTGGAAAACCCACTGCGAATATTTAACATTGAAGTAGAAATTCTGGATATGAACGACAACGCCCCACAATTTCGAAGAGATGCGATACACTTGGACATTTCTGAATTGACTCCGACAGGAGAGAGATTCTCTCTGAGTAATGCAGTTGATCCTGATGTCGGAAGCAACTCCGTGAAAACATATCATCTGAGTGAAAGCGACCATTTTAATATTGAAGTTCAAACTGGACGAGACGGGTCCAAATTTTCTGAATTAATTTTAAAAAAGACATTAGACCGCGAGAAGCAGGCTGTTCATAATTTAATACTTACTGCTGTAGATGGAGGCACACCTGCTCGTTCTGGCACAGTCAGCATTGTCGTTCATGTTTTGGATACAAATGATAATACTCCTATATTTGAAAATTTGGGGTTTAATGTAAAAATAATGGAAAATTCTCCAATTGGAAGTCTAGTTATCCGTTTAAATGCAACAGATTTAGACGAGGGGTCAAATTCTGATATAACCTACTCCTATAGTTTATATACGTCAGAAAAAACGCAAGACACATTTAATCTGAATCCATCCACTGGTGAAATTACAGTCAAGGGAATGTTAAACTATGAGAATTTTAATATTTATGATATGGAGGTCATAGCAACTGACCATGGAGACAACAGTTTATCAGCACAATGTACCATAAAGATTCTGGTTGAAGACATGAATGACAACCACCCAGAAATATCTATTAAATCCTTTCATAGTCCAGTGTATGAAAACATAGAATTAGACACAGTGATAGCTGTAGTTAGTGTCAGTGATAAAGACTCAGGTGACAATGGAGTAGTTGATCTTCATATTCCAGATAATATGCCTTTCAAACTGAGAGAATCATCTGATAACTATTATGAATTAGTAGTGTCAGAGCCGTTAGACCGTGAGAAGGTTCCAGAATATGACATCACTTTCACTGTTACAGACAGAGGCTCTCCTCCTTTATCTGACAATGAAACTATGACTTTAGAGCTGCTGGATGTTAATGATAATGTCCCACAGTTCCCTCAGTCATTTTATACTATACGTGTCATGGAGAATAACGCACCTGGGGCCTTGCTCAGTTCACTCACTGCCTTTGACCCTGACCTCCATGAAAACCAGTATCTAGTTTACTTCATCGTGGAGAAGGAGATAGCAAACACCTCCATGTCCATGCTGTTCTCCATCAATCCAGAGAACGGTAATCTTTACGCACTGAAAACCTTTGACTATGAGATCGAGAAGGAGTTTCTTTTCCACATCGAGACCAGAGACTCTGGCTCTCCTCCTCTCAGCAATAACGTGACTGTTCACATCATTATTGTGGACCAGAACGACAACGCTCCGGTCATTGTCTCTCCCTGGCGTGCCCATGGCTCAGTGGTGGAGGAAAAGATTCCAAGATCCACTGATAAAGGATCTCTAGTTGCCAAGGTGATCGCCTTAGACACAGACTCTGTGCACAACTCTCGGATTACCTACCAGTTTCTACAGGTGACTGACGCCACCTTGTTCAGTCTGGACCAATATAACGGAGAGATCCGGACTATGAGGATGTTCAGTTACAAAGATCCACGCCACCAGAGAATGGTTGTTGTTGCCAAGGACAACGGGGAGCCTGCTCTCTCTGCTACAGTCACCATCAAGCTGTCCACAGTAGAGACTGCAGTTAAGGCCTACTCTGACATGACTGAGGTGCCTCTAGAGTATGACATCTTCTCAGACCTGAACCTGTATTTGGTGATCGGTCTGGGCTCTGTGTCATTTCTCCTGTTAATCACCATATTGGTCACCATCGTGCTCAAGTGTCAGAAACCCAAGAGCAGCAAAGCAGCTCCTCCCTGCAGGAACAGTGTGATCAGTGAGAGAAACTCCACCATCGCAGATTCCACTCTGGTCTCCAACGATGCCTACTGGTACAGTCTGTTTCTAGCAGAGACCAGGAAAGGAAAGCTGGTGGTCAGACAGCCTCTGCCAAAGGGCTCCAGATACATCGTGTCCAGTATCCCAAGAGGAACGGGACTGTCAGAGACTAGTGACTCAGCAGCTTCTACTCTGCAGGTATAAGAGAAAATGCATTTATCTTGTCTTCCGCTAATGTACGTATATGTGCTTAATAGTCACCTCATCGACTTGTAATTGACCACAGCTGTCATGTACTCTCAGCGTTTGGATATTGTATTACCTTCAACATTTTCAACATTTCAAGAAAGCGCGCATAAATCTTAAACTAACTTATAGTTAGTTGGATATGCATATGAAGCACATGTATTACTTTGCACATTGTATCGGTAGGCCATCTTGTATTTCCTGGGATCAAATACCATCCATGACTACATAATCTCATAAAACTGTGTTAATGAGAAATGATCTCGTGTCTCAAATGCATCGTGTTACTTCAGCAGGACTTGGTGCGGTAAACTGATAATGTACGCAATATGAAGTTGTGATCAATATAAAGTATTTTTCATATAAGACCGTTTGGTTTCGTCGTGTTTGGAATAGTTTTTACGCACAGATACTTGTAAGCTAATTTGAACACATAAGCAAAGATGTTACTTAAGCAGATTATTTCACAAAAAACACAATTAATATTGCACACCAGTGCGTCTGTCTTCTTTTTTATTTATTTGGTGCTTGCAATTGATATGTCAGCTTTCATTGTTTTCAGGACCAATGTAGATGCATTCATACATAATTATCAAGATTATTAAATTCACATCTCTTTCTTGTTTAAACAGTGTTACTGCCTTCTTGGTTGTGCTGAAAGATGACGACCATAAAATAGCGGGATGTATTAAGTTGCATTCACCATAGGACAAAATACCGTATTTGTATCATTTGAGCATTTCGAGACCTCATAAAGATAACGATGAATGTGCAAGAAGTGAACATGCTTACACCACAAGTGTTTTCTTGCGCACGCAAATAACCGTAAAAAGTACAAGATTGCAGGATATGTAACATCAAATTTTAGAAAGAGTATTAACAAACTTGCATTAAAATCTAAGTCAACGTACACTTACATAGTTAAAAGATAGAGACCTATCCAGGGTGTACCCCGCCCCTCGCCCTATGTCAGCTGGGATTATGCACCAGCGTCCCCCGCGACCCTCATGTGGAGGTTAAAGCAGTAGAGAGTGAGTGAGTGAGTGAGTGAGTGAGTGAGTGAGTGAGTGAGATATTATATATTTGGACTTTGGATCTTGCTGCCTCTCTAACACAAAATATATATTAACACTGCAAAAAGCTACACATGCTTTTTTCAAAAATATAATGTAAAGTTCTCACATAACGGAATCCTAAAATCAGCGATATTGTTGTGGAGCAGAGACGCATACAGGACTCATCACGTCGCTGCACTGCACTTATGATTACTTATGAAGTCACCAGTTTCAACATAGCTGACAGGAGAATGGGCGCAGATATCGTTGACGCAAGTCTCTGCTGATACATGAAAGCGTGGCCACCGAAGAGCATCATTGCATTATCCGCAATACCACAGGGTACATTTAAAGGTTTTAATGGGATCAATGGCTTATCATTTTCGTCAACATTTCTGGATAGGGTACGCATTCGTACTTATTTTTCTTTCTGCCACCATGAACACAGTATCCGCCGTCACCCATTATTCTGTTCCCGAAGAAATGGAGGAAGGCTCTGTCGTCGCTAATTTAGCATCTGATTTGGGATTAGACGTGAAAACTCTGAAGAAAAGACAAATGCGCGTAGACGCCGTGGGAAACAAAAAATATTTGGATATTAACAAAGACACCGGAGAGCTGTTTATATCAGAAAGGATTGACAGGGAATTGTTATGTCCACTGAAAACAACCACGTCTTGCTTTCTGAAATTAGACGCAACGATTGAAAATCCTATACGGATGTTCAATATTGAGGTCGAAATCACGGACATCAATGATAACGCTCCTCATTTTCGACGAGGAACGATGCACCTGGACATCTCTGAGTCAAGCCCCGTTGGAGAGAGATTCTCACTGAATAACGCCGCGGATCCAGACGTTGGAGCAAACTCCGTGAAAAACTATCATTTGAGTTTAAGTGAACATTTTTCCATCGAAATTCAGACCGGGAGAGATGGGACAAAGTTTGCAGATCTGATACTCAAAAAGGCTTTAGACAGAGAGCAGCAGGCAGTTCATGGTTTAATTCTGACTGCTGTGGACGGCGGAGTGCCCACACGCACAGGTACAGCCAGCATCATTGTCCGTGTGCTTGATGTGAATGACAACGCCCCTTCATTTGACAAAGACAAATATGTCATAAGTGTAATGGAAAACTCTCCAATTGGAAGTCTAGTAATCAAACTAAACGCTACTGATTTAGATGAAGGGTCTAATTCTGACATTGTTTATTCATATAGTTTGTACACATCAGAGAGAACCCAAAATATGTTTAACCTCAATCCTGAGAATGGCGAAATCAGAGTAAAGGAGATGATTAATTATGAAGATACTAAATTTTATGAAATGGAGGTTATTTCCAATGATAAAGGACACAATTCTTTAACTGGTCAATGTAAACTGACAATACAAGTGTTGGATATGAATGATAATCATCCAGAAATATCGATTAAAACATTCCATAGTCCAATCTATGAAAACATAGAATTAGACACAGTGATAGCTGTAGTTAGTGTCAGTGATAAAGACTCGGGTGACAATGGAGTAGTTGATCTTCATATTCCAGATAATATGCCTTTCAAACTGAGAGAATCATCTGACAATTATTATGAATTAGTGGTGTCAGAGCCGTTAGACCGTGAGAAGGTTCCAGAATATGACATCACTTTGACTGTTACAGACAGAGGCTCCCCTCCTTTAACTGACAACGAAACTATGACTTTAGAACTGCTGGATGTTAATGATAATGTCCCACAGTTCCCTCAGTCATTTTATACTATACGTGTCATGGAGAATAACGCACCTGGGGCCTTGCTCAGTTCACTCACTGCCTTTGACCCTGACCTCCATGAAAACCAGTATCTAGTTTACTTCATCTTGGAGAAGGAGATAGCAAACACCTCCATGTCCATGCTGTTCTCCATCAATCCAGAGAACGGTAATCTTTACGCCCTGAAAACCTTCGACTATGAAATCGAGAAGGAGTTTCTTTTCCACATCGAGGCCAGAGACTGTGGCTCTCCTCCACTCAACAGTAACGTGACTGTTCACATCATTATTGTGGACCAGAACGACAACGCTCCGGTCATTGTCTCTCCCTGGCGTGCCCATGGCTCAGTGGTGGAGGAAAAGATTCCAAGATCCACTGATAAAGGATCTCTAGTTGCCAAGGTGATCGCCTTAGACACAGACTCTGTGCACAACTCTCGGATTACCTACCAGTTTCTACAGGTGACTGACGCCACCTTGTTCAGTCTGGACCAATATAACGGAGAGATCCGGACTATGAGGATGTTCAGTTACAAAGATCCACGCCACCACAGAATGGTTGTTGTTGCCAAGGACAACGGGGAGCCTGCTCTCTCTGCTACAGTCACCATCAAGCTGTCCACAGTAGAGACCGCAGTTAAGACCTACTCTGACACGACTGAGGTGCCTCTAGAGTATGACATCTTCTCAGGCCTGAATCTGTATTTGGTGATCGGTCTGGGCTCTGTGTCATTTCTCCTGCTGATCACCATATTGGTCACCATCGTGCTCAAGTGTCAGAAACCTAAGAGCAGCAAAGCAGCTCCTCCCTGCAGGAACAGTGTGATCAGTGAGAGAAACTCCACCATCGCAGATTCCACTCTGGTCTCCAACGATGCCTACTGGTACAGTCTGTTTCTAGCAGAGACCAGGAAAGGAAAGCTGGTGGTCAGACAGCCTCTGCCAAAGGGCTCCAGATACATTGTGTCCAGTATCCCAAGAGGAACAGGAACTAGTGACTCAGCAGCTTCTACTCTGCAGGTATAAAAGACCACTAATTAGCATTTTCAATAAACACTCACTCACTCACCAATTTTCTACCGCTTTATCCACTAAGGTGCCTATCTCCAGTTAACATAGGGCGAGAGGCAGGGTACACCCTGGACGGGTCGCCAGTCCATCACAGGGCCACATAGAGACAGACAACCATTTACTCTCACATTCATACCTACGGGCAATTTTGAGTGCCCAATTAACCTAATCCCCAAATCTGCATGTTTTTGGACTGTGGGACGAAGCCAGAGTGCCCGGTGAGAACCCACGCACTACGGGGAGAACATGCAAACTCCTTGCAGAAGGCCCCTTGTTCTGGACCTCTTGCTGCAAAGGCAAGAGTGCTAACCACTACACCAACCGTGGGCCCTTCAATAAACACTAACTATAATATTGTGTAGAAAATATTTTCTTCTGTTGGCAGTGACATTTTTCAGTACTGGTCCTTTACTCTGTTGTTAGTTGTGTGAATATAGTTTGAAGCATGTAGTATTGATAGAGAAGAATAATGATAATCCAATGAAAAATCTAACTCTGAAGTTTTAGTCCACAATGTAGAGCCACATATTTGTCTCATATACTGTATATTTCACTATCTCTATATAATATATAATATATATCTCTCTCTCTCTCTCTCTATATATATATATATATATATATATATATATATATATATATATAAAATAATAATTTAAAACTTTTTAATCCATTAAAGCTTTTTAATCCAATAATATCTATCTACAATGGTAAGTATAGTGCTGAAAGAACAAACTGTATACATGTAAAATTATAAAATTTTCTTTTTTAGGATTATTTATAACAAGATGTCATCCTTGTTCCAAAGAGTTTTGCTTATCATGTTAAATCTGTGCTGTATAGTATTTATAGTGCTTCAGTATCTCTTTTACTAACAATCAGTCTTTGCGCTTGCAATAATCTGACCAGTGAATTGTTTGTTTGTTTTCTTCCCACTCTTAAGTATCCTAAATGAGGGAAGTCCAGTCTGCAGTTGGAGGTATGCAGGAGTCTCACTCCCCGTTCCAGATGCCCTTTTATTAAATATTATTAACTTTAAATTGTTCTTTTGTGTTTGTTTGGTTTTCAGTGGATGTTTTTCTTATTCTTTTGTCTTGTCTAATTTGTCTTGGAGGCAATTCAACATCACATGCAGTTTTGCTGAATCTCCTGCGTCTTGTTCAGCCTCTTCATCCCCACACTTTGGTTCCTTTTACAATGTTTCTGTGCAATCTGACTACTACAGTAATTAACACTACATTTGTCAGTATTTCAGGATAATGTCCATTCCCTAACATCCTTTATTATTTGACAAAAAAAAAATAAAAGAAATAAATGACCTTCTGGACCTAAGGAGACACAGATACTAAGATGTAATATTTAACTACTAACATGGGAAGTCTGATAGTCTAGTCAGTTTTGCAGACAAACAAGCTGATTGAGTGATCCAGAAGAAATAGTATTTAACTATTTTGTCTAATTTTAAGGGTCCATGCATGCTATGTGGGTATATCTTCCATGAGCAGCAAGTCCCCTGTTTGACTCCTGACTGGCCAAACTATTTACTGGCACCAACACATTTCTCATTGAGTTCTATTAAGTATTAAAACATGCTGCTCCACTTGAAGGTCATGGATTATGTTACAAAAAAAAAAAAATAAATAAATAAAAAATTAAAAAAAATCCTGTAACTTCATCTAACAATATTATCATTTAATGGCTTTAATATTTCCATACTCAACCATTAATACACATGCAAAGAAAATATTGATGTCTTTAACAGAATCTTTATGTTCCTTAAAGGATGTTATGCATGTGAATATTTATCATCACTAATACATCACTTAATATGAATGTGTATGTGGGATTGGACTGTGCTGTTTCTGTATGATTGGGTTATTGTTAAAACAGTCATTTGACTGAGTGTTGCTGACTTTGCAGATTGACACTGCCTGCTGTAGTGTGAGAGTGTAAGTGTGACCCAATTCTTGTGCAGGGAAGAAGCAAAGTGAAAGCAGTCACCCTGTTACCAAGCGACCACTCTCCTTCACTTAATATTGGAGCATGGTTTTCATTAATAGACATATTACCCCACCACTACATATTCAAGGATTTACCCAACCCCTTCACCTTCTCTGTCTTCTGCCTGAAGCCCTTGTTTTTGAGTGAAAGACATCGGCTGCATGAGATTTGTCACTTTTCAGGCTCAAGGATATCAGTGCTCTGGTTCTTGTCCAGATTCATCTAATTCTCTTCTCTTGTTGGCAGGCATCCACCACCAGCAGCAGCAGTTCAACATAAGGCCTCATGCCTCCAGCTGCATCCTGGGTATTCTACACTGACATGACAGCTTTACAGAGGAAAGGAGAAGCCCTTGTCCCCACCCACGTCTGTCCAGCTCAGTCTAGTTCCTGTTCCATGTGTGGGCGTTATGCTTTTACATCACATATACTGTGGTGGACAATTAGTGATGCAACCTCCCCCCTCTTTTTCTTTAAGCACATAAAATCACTCAATATTGCCACTATGTCCATTCAAAATGCATGAGACTGCAGACTGCATGGCTTCAACCACACTCCTAGACTTTAAAAAATGTTTAAAATTAGATTATTGCAAAGACGCCAAAATAAGGACTGGTAGAGTGGACACAGAAATGTTGAAATGCCTTTAAGAGTCTGGTTTCTCTCTCTAAAAAAGAAATGTGCTTGCAATGTGCTTGCTTAATTGCAGCATTCATGTATTAGAAAATAGATGTGAAACAGCACCAACCTTTCATTTTAAGTGTGAACCTAAAGGGAATCAGTATTCTATAAATGTGGTAGCTTTGAATATTTTTTTGTTTGTGCTTTAAATATTAGTTAGGGCTGAATAAATAAATGAGTGCTGACAGATTAGTTTAGGGTTCCATATGTAATGCCTTAAGGTATTGTGTATCTTGACATTATAGCTGTTTTTGCATGAATTACTGTGATAGTATTAGATATTTCTCAATATCAGCTATTCCTTTGATGTAGTTAAGCATTTCTATAATATATTTTTTTTAAACATCACATAAACATTTACACATTTAAAGGAGCATCACATTTGGGACCATAATATGAAGAAAAAACTGTGTGTATCTTATGACGTTCCATAGTCCTCAGTGAGGGTCAACAGGTCTGTGATGTCATTCCCTTTTTCTAATGTCTAGGCAAAATGAGAATAGCTAACAGTATTTTTTTCCCTTTACTTAAACCAAGAGTACTACTAGCTTAATCACAAGAGTACAATGTGCTTTAATGTTCTGTAAGCTTTGACATTACTGGATAATAAGTCCTTAAAAACTAACAGAATGGAACTTGGGAAGTCTTTAAAATTGATCAATGTGTATTATTTCTGAACAGAAAATGGAAATTATCATGTATATATTTATTTTCATTTTTAAAGCCAAAGTCTTGATATTCCTTAATTTCAGCACATGACATGGAAACCTTTGAAGAACAACTTGTTTATTGTATATAGCATATTGCATAATACAACTGATGTGTGCTGTATATCATATATCTGAACCTATACATTTTCTGTTAAATTTTAACACCAATACTGGACTAGCAAAAACAATGTAACACTTGTGCCATCAGATTTACAGGGCCAACTGCTATGTAACACATTAACACTATAAGACATGTAGTCAAACAGCCTACATGACATTACTTGTATAAAAATGTGATGCAATATGTGAAACATACAAGTGTTTTTTTTTTTTTTTGTTTTGTTTTTGCAGTGGTATATTCATAGTGAAATATAGTGACTTGTAAAATGTGAGCTTATTGTATGTTATGGTTTGGTCTGTATGATATAATAAATACAAGCAGAAAAAAAAGAATCATTCATTTACAAAAGGGGACATAATGTTTTAAAAAGAGCTGCAATTGTGTAAAATAATTTGCAACTACAATAATAATAAGTTAAATACATAACATCTGTTGTGTTCTTGCCAGCATTTTAAAAAACTTGTTTCCCTTAGATTTTGGTTAATTTGTAAGTATATGGTTATTATATGGCTTATGTCAAAACAGCACAGTTACTTATGACCTCAGTACAGTATCAATCTATCAGTGTTTCTCCTGTATGATTTATATAAAGAGATTGTTATCAGGTTAAACTGTACACAAGGAATGCATTTATTGATTTGCTACATCATGGGCATCTCCAGGGCTTGTACAAATTATTTTGTTAAAAAATAATTATAAAATTATTTGATTAAGTGACAATATTTTGTATTTTTAATCAACAAAGGAGACTGTGGTGACATATCAAAGTATTATCCAAGGTAGATAGTAACTGAATTATGTATTACTTTATTGTTGACCATAGATAATTAGTTTTTTTATCTAAAAGGTCTCACTCACAAGAAGACAGGACTAGTTAATGTTAAAATATCAAATAACCTTGCATATGTCTGTCTGTCATGGCTTACTTCCAAAGAGGCTTATCTGCTGGATGACACTGAATAACATTTTAGTATTTTATAGTATAGCATATCAAAGTTTGGACTTCTCTCTGAAAATTCCATAACAGAGTTCAGACAATACAGAACAACATAGTAATAATCCTATCTGAGTGTCATAGTTGCCTTAGCAACACAACTGTTTTGCACATGTGGTGCTGTGTTTAGAAAAAAAAAAAAAGAAAAAGAAGAAAACAATAAATAAATAAAAATCAAATCCTTACTCTCTTGGCAGTTGCTGAAATCTCATGGTTAGTGGTCATAGTTTACAGCTCCTCACTACATCCCATCAGTATAACAGCTGATGAATATAGACTGGAGTCTACAACAATCCACAGCATGCTCTATTATATCTTCAATGACATTTATTTTCAATTTGAATTAAAATGACACATCAATCATTTTAATTCACAAAACAAATATAAGATGAAACTATGCTATTATAATTATTATTATAATTCAAGAAAGTAGATTTTTCATGCTCAGGGGTGTGGCTTCTATTCGCTCTGATTATGAGACATGTGCCTGTTTTCTCCTTCTTAACCTAACCAACATAGTTAGTAAACCTTCCAAAGCTTCCAGGTTGTAAACAAACCTGTTTGTTACATTTAAATTCAATTGTATTGAAACCTAAATACATAAAATCAGAAAGACAAATGGGAATCCATGACATAAAAAAAAAAAAAAAAAAATACAAAATAGTGCAAGGCACTTTCAATAATGATGATGATGATGATGATAATAAAATATTTTCTTATGTAAATATTTGCACTTCTATCTAAGAGTTTGAAGAGCATGTGACAACCCAAGGAGAACAAAGTCTAACATTGCATTTACTGCAACTATGGAGGTAAAGCCCAGTTTAACTTTAAACCATGGTTTTAAGGTGTGAAGTTGCAGTCTTGTAAACAGCGCATAGTAAACCTATACTGTATAAGTGGGAATTAATGAAATATAACTTGTTCATGCAGAAACTATTATATGATGTTATCTGTTTCAAATGTATTTACATTAATCTGATTCCCTTTCATGTCAAACCAGTGAGAGTAAAAGCTTTTGTACTACCAAAAACAGCTAAACCTCTGACATCAATAAAAAATGTCATACGGTCCCTTAAATAAAGTAACAATAATTCATATCTCTTCTGCTAATACATGCACAGTTTAATCAAATCATTTAGAAATGCAGGTAAGTAGTTTTACAGTGTGTGAAAGTTAAGAATGAAGAGGGGAAATTCCCCAGGTTTTCTTTGAGGGGGTACATGTCAGTACCTCTCTCATGTATGACAGCAATGGATGCAGGCTCCAGCTACATGTCCGTGTCTTCACTAATCACAGCACATCCACCATGTGTGAGGACATCATAACTACAGCATTTTGACTGAAGCCAATGAATCTCATCAGCAGGTTTGACAAAGACACGTGTATGTTTGGAATTGTATTTATTTTTTTAACAAATGTGATGTGATCTGTGTGTCTGCTTCCCTGCTTCACTCCCACTGAATGCACAGGCATGATCTCATCTCTCTGGGGAGATGAGGTCATAGGTGTGTGCAAGAAACTGTAGATTGAAATTTAGGTGTGCAGATGGAATTATTTTTAATTCATTATCCATTCTTCATTCACTCATTCTTTATCCACATGTCAAAGACTGAAGAATTGGCACTGAACTTCAATAAAAAACCTAGTGTCCTTGTGTCTCCAGTGGTTATTAATCTTCAGGCAGTGGAATGTGTACATTAGTACAGATACTTGGGCATCGTCACTGACGACAAAATCACATTTGAACATCATGCTGATGCTGTCTGTAAAAATGCCCACCAGTACCTGTATTTTCTTCATAACATTTGCCATTTTAATGTCTATTGCACTTTCGTGAAAATGCTTTATTGACACCAAGTGGCATGCCCCTCTTAATCGAAAGAACAAAAACAGGTTTCTGTGTACTGTGAAGGTGTGTTGCAAAGTAGCATGCAACATTTTAAATGATCATTCACAACTTTACAAGTTGATGGTTCTAAGTAAGGTATTACTGTTTTAAATTTGTGATCTGTGTGGTTTTTATGTTTATTGTTATGTATTTGTCTGTTTCCTGTTGGCTGTGCCACAATTTACCGCTTGGGAATAATATCGATGACCTTAAACTTGACAAACTCAAAACTTAGCAGAACCTTTTAACAGTCACAGGTGGGTGTTTATATAAGGTGGGTTTGAGGTGGGTTTATATAAGATAACGCATATCAAAGATTTGATGTGGAGTCACTAATAGTATTGTGTTTGGTTTCAAACAAAGATAAGAAATATTGAACTGTTTCCTTTGTCATCTGTATTTGACTCTGAGGGGACATTCACTCTGTTGTCTGTAGTGCTGGCACTGTCTAAGAGAAACATACTGAGAAATTATCCAAAGATGTGGAACAAAACATGAACAGAACGATCACCATTTGGCACAAGCTGGAGTACAAGCCTTTCCCCTGAAAAGTGAATTATAATCTAATCATAATTAATCATGAATTATAATCTAATTATAATATAATCAACAAATCAATGAATAACATGTGACGGAATGGTGCACAAACAAACATATCCTAAATAATTGAGAGAATAAATTATTTCAGTTTGGGTTGATACAATTGACCTTCTTTATCTACACTGCTGCTGCATCCCTCCCCCTGTGCGCCTGTCCCCCTGGGACCGTGCTTGGTTTCAGCGCCATGGACAGCGAGTTTCCCAATGTTGCCATGGTGACGCACGGATGACGTCTCTCCCATACACGCCACAGAGCAGAATCCCTAACCTGCAGCTGACACTGGATAAGCTGTCTGTGAGAAATATTAACACCACTAATTAGCCTAATGAGCTCTGGTCATAGCAGGAATGCGTCGCTTTAATGATATGGTGTCATTACGAAGGGGGCATAAAAATATGAAGAGGTGATGCGGAATGCGGTAGCCTACGTGCACGCACTGCATATTTGGCAGATATTCAGAACCAATATGTAATCGTAGCAAGAGGGAGGGGAGCAGAGGCTCTTGCTATTGGACCACTTTCCTTCATTGCTGCCGTGGTCATCATTATAGTGTTTTTACCCCTTTCAGTCTCATCTCACTATATTTTATTCTTGTTTTTCCCGTGCACTGCTGCAGTGTTGTAAGGGTGCAGGCACAACGAGGCACAATTACTTATGAGCAAAGCAAAGCTGCCATAGGAGTGGGTTCGTCTTAGCAGCAGTTGCACGTTTAATCCAGGAGATGTCACTGTTTACTTCTGCAAAAAGAGAAAGCTGGTGGGAGTGTGCTGAGAAGAATATTGAATTTCGTCAGATAGAAATTGGATGCCATCAGTTTTACCTACATTATAAGCAACACAATTAAAAAGGGGGACAAGCTTTATGTTACTGGTCCTGATTCACTTCACATATCTACTTCATTCTTCAATTTTGGTTAATAAGACCAAGTATTTGCACACTGCAGCCCTTTGTCCGATGATACCAAACCCTGAAACTTAACAAGAGAAAGCAAATCATTTACAAACACAAGGAAACAATAACTGAATAATGATGTTATGTATGGATATATATTTGTGTCCAGATGTAACAATTCATACCAATCGTTTATCTAATGTTTTTAAAAAAATAAAATTGCATGCACATTCATAATAAATAATGTGCGGTTGTGAAGTCTAAGATGTACCTCATATTCGTCGGAGGCATTTCGACATATAGTATCAGTGTGATCTATCAAAATGTTGAAAATATTTTCACAGAATATTCTGACTATAGTTTATATTTAAATCATCTTGGAGTGGATTGGAGTAGTAGGAATGTTTTTTTATCAAAGGCACAGGCTGAACTGGAATTTTTTTTTCCTGTCATGAGCATCGTTGTAGAGACAGTGGGTGGTGCTATTACATTACATACTATATGTCCACAGCAGTTGTGTGAAGGGGCCTCTTTTTATATGTGCAGCTAGTAACAATACCCGCTGAAATAACGGAATAGACAGTCTTCTTCACTCAGCTGCACTGGTGATTCCTGTAGGCATTTACTACCCATTATCCACGAGAAGAAAATGGAAATACAATAAAGATTTTGTGACGGATTTAAGGCCTATGTCAAAAAGGCTACTTTTTTGAACAATGGCGTTATCGGACATCAAAGTGCAATGGCTGGATGGGTGGATTTTCTTTTGTCTGGGACTATTTATTGTGATTAAATTAGAGGGGATCTCTGCTCAAATACGGTATTCCATTCAGGAAGAATTAAAGTCAGGGACAGCAGTGGGAAATGTGGCTAAAGATCTTGGATTAGATCTTGGAAGATTGACGGAAAGAAATCTCCGTGCTGTGTCGGGAACAAAGCAGGATCTGTTTAAGGTAAATGCGAGAGATGGGGTTTTATTAGTGAACCAGAGAATAGACAGAGAGGAGATTTGTGAAAAAACTGTCCCATGTATCATTAATCTAAAGGCAGTTGTAGAAAATCCACTGGAGATGCACCAAATTACAATTGAAATACTCGATGTAAACGACAATTCGCCAAAATTTCATGAAGAAACATACACATTAGAGGTGCTGGAGTCAGCCATAGTTGGATCCCGTTTTCAAATGGAAGGAGCCCACGACTTGGACGTTGGTTTGAATTCCTTACAGTCTTATAAGCTAAACCATAATCACTATTTTCGAATGGAAACGGAGGAATCTGCGGAGGATGGGAAAGTTCCATTCCTGATTTTACAGCGACCTTTAGATAGAGAACAGACTGCGCAACACTGGTTACTATTAACAGCTTCAGATGGAGGAAAACCATCTAAATCAGGTGCAGTTAATATCACGGTTATTGTGTCTGATGTAAACGACAATTCACCAGTGTGTGATAAACAGAAATACGCGATAACGATAAAGGAAAACGCACCAGCAGGGACATTTCTGCTGGAAGTAAATGCATCTGACTCGGATGAGGGAATAAATAGTGAGATCGAATATTCTTTAAGAGGTAAACTTAGAGGACAGTCTTCTGAGCTGTTTGATTTGGACAGTACAACTGGTAAATTATCAGTGAAAGAAAGCCTTGATTACGAAGAAAAACAAATTTATGAGATTAAGGTACTGGCTGCGGACAAAGGCACCGTTTCTCTCTCCACACACTGCAACGTGGTTGTTAGAGTAGAAGACGTGAATGATAACCCACCAGAAATCGAGATCACATCCCTTTCAAGTCACATTCTAGAAGATGCACCTCCCGGCACGGTAGTGGCGTTAATGGGTGTGACGGACCTTGACTCGGGTGTGAATGGTCAGGTGGTGTGTAGTGTACCTGGTCATTTACCTTTCGACTTAAAGCAGTCTCCTGATGGACATTCATACTCGTTAGTCACCAAGGACAACTTAGACAAGGAAACGACGGATATATATGATATTACAATAACGGCTAAAGATTTGGGAAGTCCTGCACTGTCATCTACCAAAGTCATACAAGTAAATGTGATAGACGTTAATGACAATCGACCTCTGTTCACCGAAAGTCCATATACTTTTTATGTCCCTGAAAATAACAAGGCCGGCATGTCCGTTTTTTCATTGAGCGCGAGTGATGCTGATGGGGGTGACAATGCGGTAGTCACGTATGCAATGGACCGAAACAGTCCAGGGTCTAGTGTGATATCATTTTTGAATATAAATGAAGCAAATGGGACTATGTATGCGTTAAAAAGTTTTGACTTTGAAACACTGAAAACGTTCCAGTTCCACGTTGTTGCGTCAGATTCAGGAAATCCGTCACTGAGCAGCAACGTCACAGTGAACGTGTTCATTCTGGATCAGAACGACAACGCTCCAGTCATCCTGTATCCAGTCAGTTCTAACGGTTCTGCTGAAGGTGTGGAGGAGATTCCTCGCAATGTGAACGCAGGATACGTGGTAACCAAAGTCAGAGCATATGATGCTGATATAGGATATAACGGCTGGTTACTGTTTTCACTGCAGGAAGTTACTGACCACAGTCTCTTTGCTTTGGACCGCTATACAGGACAGATCAAAACACTTCGCCCATTCACAGAGACAGACGAGGCTGAGCATAAACTGGTCATACTGGTGAAAGACAATGGGAACGTTTCACTTTCAGCAACAGCTACTGTTATTGTTAAAGTTGTGGAGCCAAAAGAAGCTTTTGCAGCTTCTGATGTTAAAAGTTCAACAAAAGCAGATGAGGACAATAATGTGACTTTTTACCTGATGATAACTTTGGGCTCAGTTTCAGCTCTTTTTCTCATCAGTATCATTGTATTGATTGCAATGCAGTGCTCAAAAACCACAGACTATACTTCTAAATATCTACAAGAGACTAATTATGATGGAACACTGTGCCACAGCATCCAGTACAGATCTGGAGACAAACGGTACATGTTAGTTGGACCAAGGATGAGTATAGGATCTACTATAGTCCCAGGAAGCCACGCAAATTCCCTCGTGCTCCCCGACAAGAGAGGAACATCTGGAGAGGTAAGACCACATTTTGAACTGAATTTACAACTGTGGACATTTAGGAACACTGACAAAAATTAGCATTTACGACACCCATAGCATGTTTTGAAGTGTTTCACATATTTAAATTCAAGTGCTATCGCTGCCTCTTATGGCTTTAAATAATTTTATATGGCTATATTTATTTTATTAATCCGAAGTGTAGCAGTGGTGGTATATAACATGGTGGTTCTCAAGTTGCGCCACGAGGAAAACTGCAAAGGAAACGGGATGTTTCGCAGCGCTGTCCATGGTGCTGGCACTGACTCACGCGTTGACAAATTGAAACGAAATAACCTTACTTTCACTCAAAAGCGACATAGAATTTATTGTTATTTGTATTAACAGCCGGTTATCACTCAGTTTATTACTCAAATCTCTATTGTGTTTTTTCCTTTTATGTGGATGTTTCTTGTTCAGCCTCCCTGGCAAAAATCAGTTGGTTCCCACGGAGTTGTATACTTTGTAGAAACTCTGTTTCACTAGTGTCCCTTAAAATACATCAGTCTAGAGACACTGAAAACTAACTAAAACTGCTTTGCCACCAAGTAATTATATCATGATCTACACAACATAAAAATACTCTGCATGAAAGAAAACATTTAAAATTGGTATTAGCATGTTTGCGTCACGGGAGAATCTGTTTTACAGCGCTGTCCATGGTTCTGACTGATGAATTATCTGACTTCATTACTTTCCACAGTAGAGTTTTTTTAATCTGGATAAATTTTGTCAATCCAGTGTTTCCAGTGAAGTTGTGTACTAGAAATCCAATTCACATTCAACCATTCAACCTTATGTTCATTAAGCTACATCCAGATAAAAACATTAACAACTAACTAAAACTGCATCACCAGAAAGCAATAATATAATGCAAGTAAACATTAAGGGAGGCATAAATAATTGCAGAGATGGATTTACTGTTAAACTTTTAGAGAACATAGGACAATTAAGAGAAACAATGTACCATGAATGAAAGAAACATTATAAATATGTTAGGAATCAAAGGTTTACATAACAAAAATCAACAGAATCTACATTATTCCGAATTTAGAAACTGCAATTAACAAACACGCATTTTCTTTTATGTAGTTATTGCTTTGAAAGTAGATTATAACGTTCTTTGTCCACAGGATGTCAGTGTCATATCAGCATACGCTGCTGTGTTAAACAATTGGCCCTGCCCATAGAGTGGTTTTGTTCTGGGCAAGAGACGAAACACGATATTTTTCAGCACAAACGAGTACAGCAGCTGTACAAATGAATAGACGTAACGGTCAACTTTCCATAGTGTTTATCGTGTCAGTGGAGAAATTGATTTTCATGGGGACTCGGAAATGGATATAATAAAAACACTGTGAGCTGAAACAATGGGAGAAAGACGAGGGATCGTATGGTGGGTGGCCTTCCATTTTGCTGTGATATTAAGCTGCACTGTGCGGGTTTCAGCTCAGATCAAATATTCCGTTCCAGAGGAAGTAAAAGTGGGATCTATTGTTGGAAATGTCGCCAAGGATCTAGGACTGGACATCGGCTCATTGGAGGAAAGACACTTTCGTATTGTCTCAGGAACCGAAGATGCTCTCTTTAATGTAAATCTGAACAATGGCTTGCTGTTTGTGCATAAAAACATCGACAGAGAGAAGCTGTGTGAGGATGTTTCTTCGTGTCTGATAACCCTGAAAATGGTCGCCGAGAACCCTATGGAAATACATTATGTGGCTGTAGAAATCCTTGATGTAAATGATAACTCACCGACCTTTCAGGAGCAGGAAAAAAAAGTAGAAATTTCGGAGTCCACTACTCCGGGCAAACGATTTCATTTACCAACTGCTCGTGATCTTGACGCTGGCATAAATTCAGTACGTGCGTACAAATTAAATCACAATGAATATTTCAGTATCCAGATTGGAGAGAGGGGAGAGGATAAAATACCATTTTTAGTTTTACAAAAGTCTTTAGATCGGGAAAAGCATCATGAGCATAAACTTGTTATGACTGCAGTTGATGGTGGAAATCCACCGGGATCAGGAACTCTTAATCTGTCAGTCATAGTCCTCGATTCTAACGATAATCATCCAATATTTAGTCAAGATGTGTATTCAATAACAATACGAGAAAATTTCAATACTGACACGAGTGTAATTACAGTAAAGGCAACTGATATAGATGAAGGCACAAATGGGGATATTGAATATTTGTTCGGCGGAGAACTTGACCCTAAAATGTATGACACGTTTGTTTTAGACAAAAACACCGGTGAAATTAGAGTGAAAGGTCAAATAGACTATGAGATAATTGATGTTTATAAGTTAGATGTCCACGCCACTGACAAAGGACAACCTCCTATGAGTACTGATTGTAGGGTGATCATCAAAATTGCTGACGAAAACGACAACAAACCAGAAATAGAAGTTACATCCCTGTCAAATATGGTAAGTGAAGACGCAAAACCTGGCACCGTGGTTTCTCTCATTAGTATTAGCGATAAAGACTCTGGTTTAAATGGCAAAGTAATATGTAGTCTCTCAGATAACGTGCCTTTCGAGTTAAAACAATCATTTCAGAATAATATGTACTCTTTAGTTTTAAAAAGTCGTTTGGATCGAGAATCAGTTTCACATTATGACATCGAAATATCAGCTACAGACTGCGGGCAGCCTCCTTTATCTACATTTAAAACTCTGAGTATTGATGTTTCTGACGTGAATGATAACAATCCAGAATTTTTAAACAACCCACTTGAACTCTATTTGGTAGAAAATAATGTGCCAGGTAACCCAATATTTTCTGTCACTGCTTTCGACAAAGATTTAAATGAAAACGCAGCTTTAACTTATCACATTGTGAGAGAGCAGAGCAATCAAGTTAAAAACGCAGCATTTTTAAACATCAATTCAGACAATGGACAAATATCCGCATTACACTGTTTTGACTTTGAAACACTGAAAACATTCCAGTTCCACGTTGTTGCATCAGATTCTGGAACTCCGTCACTGAGCAGCAACGTCACAGTGAACGTTTTTATTCTTGATCAGAACGACAACGCTCCAGTCATCCTGTATCCAGTTGGCTCTAACGGTTCTGCTGAAGGTGTGGAGGAGATTCCTCGTAATGTGAACGCAGGATACGTGGTGACTAAAGTCAGAGCATATGATGCTGATATAGGATATAACGGCTGGTTACTGTTTTCACTGCAGGAAGTTACTGACCACAGTCTCTTTGCTTTGGATCGCTATACAGGACAGATCAAAACACTTCGCCCATTCACAGAGACAGACGAGGCTGAGCATAAACTGGTCATACTGGTGAAAGACAATGGGAACGTTTCACTTTCAGCAACAGCTACTGTTACTGTTAATGTTGTGGAGCCCAAAGAAGTTTTTGCAGCTTCTGATGTTAAAAGTTCAACAAAAGCAGATGAGGAAAATAATGTAACGTTTTACCTGATGATAACTTTGGGCTCAGTTTCAGCTCTTTTTCTCATCAGTATCATTGTATTGATTGCAATGCAGTGCTCAAAAACCACAGACTATACTTCTAAATATCTACAAGAGACTAATTATGATGGAACATTGTGCCACAGCATCCAGTACAGATCTGGAGACAAACGGTACATGTTAGTTGGACCCAGGATGAGTATAGGATCTACTATAGTCCCAGGAAGCCATGCAAACACACTAGTGCTTCCTGACAGGAGAGGGACATCTGGACAGGTAAGACCACAATTCCAAGTGAATTTACAACTGTGGACATTGAGAAAAAAAGGCATTTACTAATTACTTCATCCAGAGCATGTTTTTAAATGTTTCAGGTATTTTTATTTTAGTGTTATCGATGCATCATGGCTTTCTTTATTTACTTTCATGACCCGTTTTTTGGTGCTCAAGTGTAGTTGTGTTGGTATACGCCATTATGGTGATTATCAAGTTGGGATTAGAATTCATGTTGCACTGCTCTAACTCTGAATATCACTGGCATGATTCGCCGCGATGTCCATGGTGCCGACACTGTACGGAAAAAGAATACAAAATAGAAACTAGTAACTTTGCCCCACGTCGGAATTTATGTTTTGCAGCGCTGTCCATGGTGCTGGCAGTGAGTCTCTCTTTGTCCTGAAAGGAATCTCAAGGCAGAATGATATTTTCAGGATAAACCTATATGGACGTGGCTGCTGTTTGTATTTGTACTTTAAGCTTGTTGTTACAAATCAGTGAGTATGCAACCATGTTTTTTTTAATATGAATCATTTTTGCCAGGCCAGCGTTTTCAGTGGAGTTGGTAAGTTTAAATCCTGTCCACAGACCCCAAACATTATTTAATTTTTGTCCATTAAGCCACATACAGTCTAGAAACACGACCAACTAACTAAAACTACAACGTAACAAGTAACTGTGGTAACTGCATTACAAAATAATTATCAGGGTGTAAATAATTCCGAATTGAGAAACTAGAATTTACGAACACTAGCTGGTATTTTCATTTATGTCGCTATTGCTTTAATGTACATCTCAATGTACTGTGTCCACCAGGTGTCAGTGTCATATCAGCATGCGCTGGTGTGTTAATAGTTGGCCCTGCCCATATAGTGGTTTTGTTCTGGTCGACAGAAGAGAAAGGATATTTTTCGGGACAAATAAGTGGTACCATTACAGCAGCTGTTGGAAATTAGACATTAATGGTCACCTTTCCAAATTGTTCATCGTGTGCGCTGTGAATTTATTTTACATGATGACTGGGAATTGAATTTAAATAATAAAAACACCGTGCGAGCGATGGGAGAAAGACAAGGGATAGTATGGTGGGTGGCCTTCCATTTTTCTGTGATTTTGAGCTGTGCTGTGCGGGTTTCAGCTCAGATCAAATATTCCGTTCCAGAGGAAGAAAAAGTGGGATCTATTGTTGGAAATGTCGCCAAAGATCTAGGACTAGACGCCGGCTTATTGGAGGGAAGACGCTTTCGTATTGTCTCAGGAACCGAAGATGCTCTCTTTAATGTAAATCAGAACAACGGCTTGCTGTTTCTGCATAAAAACATCGACAGAGAGAAGCTGTGTGAGGATGTTTCATCATGTTTGATAACCCTGAAAATGATCGCTGAGAATCCCATGGAAATACATTATGTGACTGTAGAAATCCTTGACGTAAACGATAACTCACCGACCTTTCAGGAAGAGGAAAAAAATGTAGAAATTTCAGAGTCCACTGTTCCTGGTAAACGCTTCCAGTTACCAACTGCTCGCGATCCAGACGTTGGCACTAATTCAGTACGTGTGTATAAATTAAACGACAATGCATATTTTAATATACAAATTAGAGAGAGGGGAGACAAGATACCATTCTTAGTTTTAGAAAAGCCACTTGACCGAGAAAAGCATCATAAGCATGAATTGATTTTGACAGCAGTTGATGGTGGAAATCCACCGAGATCAAGTACACTTAATGTGTCAGTCATAGTACTCGATTCAAACGATAATCATCCAGTATTTGGCCAAGAAGTGTATTCCGTAACAATACCTGAAAATGTCAACACTGACACAAGTGTAATTACAGTGAATGCAACTGATATTGATGAGGGTGTAAATGGAGAAATTGAATATATTTTTGGTGTTGAACTTGACCCTAAAATATATGACACGTTTGTTTTAGACAAAAATACCGGTGAAATTAGAGTGAAAGGTCAGATAGACTACGAGATAATTGACGTTTATAAATTAGATGTCCACGCCACTGACAAAGGACAGCCTCCCATGAGCACTGATTGCAGGGTGATCATCAAAGTTCTCGACGAAAACGACAACAAACCAGAAATAGAAGTTACATCCCTGTCAAATATGGTAAGTGAAGACGAAAAACCTGGCACTGTGGTTTCTCTCATTAGTATTAGCGATAAAGACTCTGGTTTAAACGGCAAAGTAATATGTAGTCTCTCAGATAACGTGCCTTTCGAGTTAAAACAGTCATTTCAGGATAATATGTACTCTTTAGTTTTAAAAAGTCGTTTGGATCGAGAATCAGTTTCACATTATGACATCGAAATATCAGCTACAGACTGCGGGCAGCCTCCTTTATCTACATTTAAAACTCTGAGTATTGATGTTTCTGACGTGAATGATAACAATCCAGAATTTTTAAACAACCCACTTGAACTCTATTTGGTAGAAAATAATGTGCCAGGTAACCCAATATTTTCTGTCACTGCTTTCGACAAAGATTTAAATGAAAACGCAGCTTTAACTTATCACATTGTGAGAGAGCAGAGCAATCAAGTTAAAAATGTAGCATTTTTAAACATCAATTCAGACAATGGACAAATATCTGCGTTAAAAAGTTTTGACTTTGAAACTGTGAAAAAGTTTCAGTTCCACGTTGTTGCGTCAGATTCTGGAACTCCGTCACTGAGCAGCAACGTCACAGTGAACGTTTTCATTCTGGATCAGAACGACAATGCTCCAGTCATCCTGTATCCGATCAGCTCTAACGGTTCTGCTGAAGGTGTGGAGGAGATTCCCCGTAATGTGAACGCAGGACACGTGGTAACTAAAGTCAGAGCCTATGACGCTGATATAGGATATAACGGCTGGTTACTGTTTTCACTGCAGGAAGTTACCGACCACAGTCTCTTTGCTTTGGACCGCTATACAGGACAGATCAAAACACTTCGCCCATTTACAGAGACAGACGAGGCTGAGCATAAACTGGTCATACTGGTGAAAGACAATGGGAACGTTTCACTTTCAGCAACAGCTACTGTCATTGTCAAAATTGTGGAGCCCAAAGAAGCTTTTACAGCTTCTGATGTTAAAAGTTCAACAAAAGCAGATGAGGACAATAATGTGACTTTTTACCTGATGATAACTTTGGGCTCAGTTTCAGCTCTTTTTCTCATCAGTATCATTGTGTTGATTGCAATGCAATGTTCAAAGACCACAGACTATACTTCTAAATATCTACCAGAGACTAATTATGATGGAACATTGTGTCACAGCATTCAGTACAGATCTGGAGACAAACGGTACATGTTAGTTGGACCCAGGATGAGTATGGGATCTACTATAGTCCCAGAAAGCCAAGCAAATACACTTGTGCTCCCTGGCAGGAGAGGAACATCTGAGGTGGTAAGACTAATTTTTTTATTATTATTTCCAACTACAGATATTTTATTTAACCAAAGAGAATTATCCCTAGGGTGTGTGACATTATTGAAGAGAACAATGCCCCCCTAAAACAGACAACAAATGTGTTTAAAACCTTTCAGGGTGCCGATGGGATGCTGGAAATGTTGTAATATTGAGTTTTGGATTAAGTGTAATTCTGGACATGCATTCGTAAGCAATACAGTATGTCTAAGTTGTTCAAATAGAAAAATATACATATGTGACAGGAACTTCAACAGAGCTGTCCATGGTGCTCATACTAAATCTGGCTTCATTTCGGTTAAATTATCTATTTTTATTAAAGGCGCAATGTCAATTTTGCTTTAAGGAATTCATACACATAGTATGTATTCTTTTTTTGATGGTGATTTAATGCAAATCGCGGAGTTTTTCACTCAAGACTCAAGTATTTCAGAAATGTCTAAGTATCTTGTTAACATTTCGATGAATTCAGTGATCCCATGAATGTGCACTGTCACAGACCTACCAGATACATCTTTAACTTTGTCGGTGCGTCTAGTCTGGATGAATCTACGAGAAACCAGACTTTTATTTCACAGATTCATTTAAGGCAGCTTGAATTGCACTGTCACGAAGAAAAGTCTATGTTTAAAATTACTGGGCTACTGTAATTATGAACACACTCTTATCTTCGTTGATTTCCATTTTCCCCAAAAAATAAGCGTATTTGTTCTCTGTCCACACGGTGTCAGTGTCTTATTAGCACACATTTGTGTTATCGAATTGACCCTGCCTCTTTCAGTGAGGTTTTGTTCTGGTCGATGAAGTGTAGAGTATTCCCCCAACACAAACGTGTGTTACCGTCACAGCAGCCAATGAAAGTAAAAAATACACCTTTCTGAGATGGATTTTGTGTCTTAGGTGCATTTCCTTTTCATGAGGACGAGAAAGAGGATTTAATAACGATACCTCTGTAAGCTGAAACGATGGGACAAAGACGAGGATTCGTATGGTGGGTGGTCATTCGTTATTCTATGATACTAAGCTGCGCTATGTGGGTTTCAGGTCAGATCAAATATTCGGTTCCAGAAGAAGTAAAAGTGGGATCTATTGTTGGAAATGTTGCCAAAGATCTTGGACTGGACATCAGCTCATTGAATGAAAGGCGTGTTCGTATCGTTGCGGGAGCTGAAGATGCTCAATTTGAAATAAATCAGGACAATGGCTTGCTTTTTGTGGATAAACACATCGACAGGGAGAAGCTCTGTGAGGATGTTTCATTGTGTTTGATAACCCTGAAAATGGTCGCCGAGGACCCCATGGAAGTACATTATGTGGCTGTAGAAATCCTTGATGTAAACGATAATTCACCAAGTTTTCAGGAGGAAGAGTATTTATTAGAAGTAGCCGAGTCCACTGTTCCTGGCAAACGCTTTCAGTTACCATTGGCGCACGACCCGGATCTTGGCATCAATGCAGTGCGATTGTATAAATTAAGTCAAAACGAATATTTTAGTGTACAGATTAGAGAGAGAGGAGAGGACAAGATACCATTCTTAGTTGTACAAAAGTCTTTAGATCGGGAAAAGCATCACGAACAAAAATTGATCCTGACAGCAGTTGATGGTGGAAATCCATCGAGATCAGGTAATCTTAATGTGTCAATCATAGTACTCGATTCCAATGATAATCATCCAACATTTAGCCAAGAAGTGTATTCAGTAATGATACCTGAAAATGTCAACACTGACACAAGTGTAATTACAGTAAAGGCAACTGATATAGATGACGGTGCAAATGGAGAAATTGAATATTTTTTTGGTGGTAAAATTGACCCTAAAATATACGATATGTTTACCTTAGATAAAAACTCTGGTGAAATTAAAGTAAAGGGAGAAATTGACTTTGAGAAGGTTGAAGTTTATAAGTTAGACGTCCACGCTTCTGATAAAGGACAACCCCCACTGAGCACCGATTGTAGGGTGATTATCAAAGTTCTCGACGAAAACGACAACAAACCAGAAATAGAAGTTACATCCCTGTCAAATATAGTAAATGAAGACGAAAAACCTGGCACTGTGGTTTCTCTCATTAGTATTAGCGATAAAGACTCTGGTTTAAACGGCAAAGTAATATGTAGTCTCTCAGATAACGTGCCTTTTGAGTTAAAACAGTCATTTCAGGATAATATGTACTCTTTAGTTTTAAAAAGTCGTTTGGATCGAGAATCAGTTTCACATTATGACATCGAAATATCAGCTACAGACTGCGGGCAGCCTCCTTTATCTACATTTAAAACTCTGAGTATTGATGTTTCTGACGTGAATGATAACAATCCAGAATTTTTAAACAACCCACTTGAACTCTATTTGGTAGAAAATAATGTGCCAGGTAACCCAATATTTTCTGTCACTGCTTTCGACAAAGATTTAAATGAAAACGCAGCTTTAACTTATCACATTGTGAGAGAGCAGAGCAATCAAGTTAAAAATGTAGCATTTTTAAACATCAATTCAGACAATGGACAAATATCTGCGTTAAAAAGTTTTGACTTTGAAACTGTGAAAAAGTTTCAGTTCCACGTTGTTGCGTCAGATTCTGGAACTCCGTCACTGAGCAGCAACGTCACAGTGAACGTTTTCATTCTGGATCAGAACGACAATGCTCCAGTCATCCTGTATCCGATCAGCTCTAACGGTTCTGCTGAAGGTGTGGAGGAGATTCCCCGTAATGTGAACGCAGGATACGTGGTAACTAAAGTCAGAGCATATGACGCTGATATAGGATATAACGGCTGGTTACTGTTTTCACTGCAGGAAGTTACCGACCACAGTCTCTTTGCTTTGGACCGCTATACAGGACAGATCAAAACACTTCGCCCATTCACAGAGACGGACGAGGCTGAGCATAAACTGGTCATACTGGTGAAAGACAATGGGAACGTTTCACTCTCAGCAACAGCCACTGTCATTGTCAAAATTGTGGAGCCCAAAGAAGCTTTTACAGCTTCTGATGTTAAAAGTTCAACAAAAGCAGATGAGGACAATAATGTGACTTTTTACCTGATGATAACTTTGGGCTCAGTTTCAGCTCTTTTTCTCATCAGTATCATTGTGTTGATTGCAATGCAATGTTCAAAGACCACAGACTATACTTCTAAATATCTACCAGAGACTAATTATGATGGAACACTGTGTCACAGCATCCAGTACAGATCTGGAGAGAAACGGTACATGTTAGTTGGACCCAGGATGAGTATAGGATCTACTATAGTCCCAGGAAGCCAAGCAAATACACTTGTGCTCCCTGACAGGATGAGAACATCTGAGGAGGTAAGACCATGTTTCAGTTTATAGTTTTTTCTATCAGTTTACAATAAGATTCCTCTCTTATAAACCATCAATTTGTTTTCCGAAACATACATAATAAGTGGACAAACAATAATAGATTTGAAGTGGTTTGTGCCGTTATCATTTAAGTCTACTTGTCTTGTTATTGGTGACACTCTTTGAACAGTTTTGGAGTACACGTTTTATTCACTAATTTGCTTTTACATACTATTACCAAATCGTTCGCACAGTTAATATTATTTTATTTACCTTTTTTTGACTTTGTGAGCAAATGCGCTGTCCGTGGTGCTGGAACTTCGATCCTTGTACAATCTTTTGTTCAGAATATTCTGTATCACACTATTTCTCCTTTTATTATGCCTCAATTGTTTAGTTGCCTTCACCAGCTGATGGAAATGCTTATGCAGCTCATCCCTTGTCTTTATTTACTTAGCTATCTGAAGCATACAGTACAGTATGATACCATAAAAGGACTAGGAAAAAATAAACTCTTCTGATTTTGTAGGGTATTGAAGCAACATAGCCAGACGGTGTCAGTGTGACATAGAAACTGCTTTTGATATCCTCGAGAACAGGCCCTGCCCCTCCCTAGACATTCTCTGATGGAGGTTTCCGTTGCACATATCGTGGCTTATGCATTGCATTTGAAAAAAGCAGTTTAAATTAACGTGGGTGCTTCAGTTTAAGAATTATACAATGGGTCTGATTTGACTGGTTCATAGAACAGCTAGATCGCTTGAACAGTTCAAAGAAAGTCGCTTTTTGGCTTCACAATGGGACAACGAGGACAAAGACACCGGATAAACTGCTGGTGGATTTTGGGAATTATGTTGCTGTGCTTTCAGGAGCGGATTTTGGCGCAGCTAAGATATACTGTTCCAGAAGAAATGCAAGTGGGATTTACTGTTGGAAATGTTGCTAGAGATTTAGGACTTGATACTAGCACTTTGACAGATAGACGCTTTCGTATTGTTTCGGGTCCAAGTCACGCTCCGTTCGAGTTAAATCAGAACAACGGGGTGTTGTATGTTGGGAAAACTATGGACCGTGAAGAACTCTGTGATGGAAACAAGGTTTGTTTAATAAATCTAAAAATTGTTGTTGAAAATCCACTGGAAATACATTACGTTGGCGTTGAAATAACAGACATTAATGACCATTCTCCGACCTTTCCAGAAAACGAGCAGCGGCTAGAAATAGCAGAGCACACTCCCGCAGGAACTCGTTTCCAAATTCATGCCGCTAGAGACCCTGATGTCGGTACACATTCAGTTCGTTTATATAAACTTCACCCAACTGATTTTTTTCATACCGAAGTGAAAGATAGCGAAGGGGATAAGATACCATTTTTAGTGCTGAAAAGGCCTTTGGACAGGGAGCAGAGGGCACAGCATCATTTAATATTAACCGCTATCGATGGGGGAAGTCCGTCCAAATCTGGGACCCTTAATTTAACCATCACCGTGCTCGATGCAAATGATAATGCTCCAGTATTCAGCAAAGATACATATAGTGTGTCATTAGAAGAAAACGCCCCCAAAGGGACTCTGGTAATCCAACTGAACGCTACAGATTTAGACGAAGGTTTGAATAGTGACATTGAGTACACTTTTGGAAAAACACAAAAAAAGGAGGTTCATGATACATTTGAACTGGACAGTGTCACTGGTGAGATACGAGTGAAGGGATATGTTGACTTCGAGGACACTGAGATTTACAGACTAGACTTGCAGGCTTCGGATAAGGGCCAGTTACCCTGGACAGCCGAAAGCAGAGTTGTGATAAAAGTAAAAGATGTGAACGATAATAAGCCAGAAATTGAAGTGACATCATTGTCCAATGTTGTCCCCGAGGACTCAAAGCCAGGCACTGTTATTTCTCTGATTAGTGTAAGAGACCGAGATTCGGGAGTTAATGGAAAAGTTATTTGTAAAATATTGGACAATGTTCCGTTTGCTCTGACGCCATCAATTGACGAAAATATGTATTCCCTTGTCACAAAAGGACAATTAGACCGAGAAATGGTGTCCCAGTATGACATCACAATAACAGCTACTGACTGTGGCGAACCTTCACTTTCCTCTGTAAAAACCTTCCGTGTTCAGGTGTCAGATGTAAATGATAACAGACCGACTTTTAGTAAGAATCCACTTGAACTTTATTTGGTGGAAAACAATGTCCCAAGCGCATCGATACTTTCTGTCACTGCTGTTGATCGTGATCTGAATGAAAATGCTGCACTGACGTATCACCTACTGCGAGGTGATGGGTCACATGGTGATATGACGTCTTTCCTGAATGTAAATTCGGAAAATGGACAAATATACGCGTTAAAAAGTTTTGACTTTGAAACACTGAAAACTTTCCAGTTCCACGTTGTTGCGTCAGATTCTGGAACTCCGTCACTGAGCAGCAACGTCACAGTGAACGTGTTCATTCTGGATCAGAACGACAACGCTCCAGTCATCCTGTATCCAGTCAGTTCTAACGGTTCTGCTGAAGGTGTGGAGGAAATTCACCGTAATGTGAACGCAGGATACGTGGTGACTAAAGTCAGAGCATATGACGCTGATATAGGATATAACGGCTGGTTACTGTTTTCACTGCAGGAAGTTACTGACCACAGTCTCTTTGCTTTGGACCGCTATACAGGACAGATCAAAACACTTCGCCCATTCACAGAGACAGACGAGGCTGAGCATAAACTGGTCATACTGGTGAAAGACAATGGGAACGTTTCACTTTCAGCAACAGCTACTGTTACTGTTAAAGTTGTGGAGCCAAAAGAAGCTTTTGCAGCTTCTGATGTTAAAAGTTCAACAAAAGCAGATGAGGACAATAATGTGACTTTTTATCTGATGATAACGTTGGGCTCAGTTTCAGCTCTTTTTCTCATCAGTATCATTGTGTTGATTGCAATGCAGTGTTCAAAGACCACAGACTATACTTCTAAATATCTACAAGAGACTAATTATGATGGAACATTGTGTCACAGCATCCAGTACAGATCTGGAGACAAACGGTACATGTTAGTTGGACCCAGGATGAGTATAGGATCTACTATTGTCCCAGGAAGTAATGCGAATACATTGGTTTTACCTGACAGGAGACAGACATCTGGAGAGGTAAGAGCTTAAAACTATTGTGATATATTGCCATGTTATTGTTTTATGGTCAAATATAAAATATACACAACTAAATGTTTTTTTGAGTGCTAGTTTATGTTAATATAAAGAAGTAATACAGTATATTTATAAACTGTTTTTGTATCATTTCAGTTATCATTTGTTCGTCACTTTCAAGCACATGTAAGCTGCTGAACATCAAAATTAGTTATTTTCACCTGGGAGTCACTTTGTCCCGGTCATAAACACTGTTGTTTATTTAAGGTTCAGTATACATGATAATTCAATATGGAAACCTGTGCTTGACCAGACTGCCACTTGTTTTCTTTTAAACACGTATTTATCAGGCTTTTATAATTTTCATCAACAGCAATTTATGTCGTTTAATAAGAGTAATGTGGATCGGGTAAGATTACTTGGTTGAGGTAAAAAGTCCAATTAATTAAAGTCCAATTAATTCATCTTGTGATACTGAAAATTATTTGCTTATTTATATTCATATAGTCCAAAAGAAAATAGAAATGACGATAAAAAGTATAATTTGTGTCTTGTTTTAACACCTAATAAGACGGTGGCCTTCCCGCAGTGAGATAAAGTATATTCGTTGACCGAGCTCATACACGTTCGACAAATCGGTTGTATAACAGCACATTTGTTCCGATGTTTTTTTTTTCTTCCATACATTGGATGATGTATATGCTTGAAGTTATCCAAACCTCTGGGTGTCAGTATTAGCCTACACTGAGAAATCGTAACACAAAGTGTCCCTCCCCTCACAGGGCTTTTGTCTGCTCTCTGATAGAAGCAGTTGAACCAAGCTCATCACTGTATGGCTATATGTGTAAATGTGCGAGACACGGTGGGTTGGACATAGATAAAGATTTCTTGCAGTTACGGGATTTTGCGTGAGTATATTTTGCTGGAAAATGATGGGGGGGAAAGGAGAAGCGCAGAGAATCTGTTTTTCCTTATTCATTCATTTAATGCTGTATTTTGGAAAATGGGCTAAGGCAGAAATACGGTACTCAATCCCAGAAGAGATTAAAGACGGAACTGTTGTTGGGAATGCTGCGAAGGATCTTGGCATTGACATCACCACTTTGTCAGGCCGACGGTTCCGTGTCGTTTCTGAATCTAAGGATGCATTTTTTGCGGTAAACCAGGACAATGGGGCTCTGTACGTTCATAAGAAAATCGACAGGGAGGAGCTTTGTCAAGGCAGCGGTGTTTGTCTAATGGAGCTTAAGATCCTTGTTGAAAACCCTTTGGAAATACACTATGTAGTTGTGGAAATTACTGATGTGAATGATCATTCTCCTAGTTTTCCTGAAAAGGAACATTTATTAGAAATAGCAGAACATACGTTACCAGGAAAGCGATTTCAGCTGCACACTGCTCGTGACCCTGATGCTGGAATTAATTCTATTCGTACGTACTCTTTATCGTCAAATCAACATTTTGACATAGACATACGTCAGAGCGATGAAGATAAAATCCCATTTTTAGTGCTTAAGAAGTCATTGGATAGAGAGCAAACGAGCAAACATTTACTGTTTGTTACAGCTACCGATGGAGGTAAACCCCCGAGATCAGGAACAGTGAATGTTTCCATTATTGTTCTTGATAGTAATGACAATCGCCCGATATTCAGTCAGGAAATTTACCAAATTGAAATAAAAGAAAATGTTCCTGTCGGAACGTCAGTATTAAAAATCCACGCATCAGATCCAGATGAAGGAGCAAATGGAGAAATTGAATACAACCTTGGAAAAACACTAAAGAAAAAAGTCTATGAGGTGTTTGAATTGGATAAATTAACTGGAGTGATTAGAATAAAAGGTGCAGTGGACTATGACGAAAATGACATTTATAAACTTGATATTGAAGCATCCGATAAAGGTGCACCTCCACTGACGGGTGAGTGTAGGGTCATTATCAAGATAAAAGACGTCAACGATAATCCTCCAGAAATTGAAGTGACATCACTGTCAGATACAGTGAGCGAGGACTCAAAACCTGGTACGGTGATCTCACTTCTCAGTGTGCGAGACAAAGACTCTGGTGTAAATGGAAAAGTTATTTTAAGTATAACCACAGATGTGCCTTTTAAGTTACAGCCGTCATACAAAGAGAACATATATTCACTGATTACTAAGGATGCTTTGGATCGAGAGCAGGTGTCACAGTATGAAATAACAATAAAAGCTGTTGACTGCGGTGAACCTACTTTATCTACTTTTAAAACGCTGAATATTAAGATATCAGATGTAAACGACAACAGTCCAAAATTTACCAAAAATTCATTAGCGTTTTACATGCTGGAAAATAATGATGTTGGGAAGTCATTATTCTCCGTCAGCGCAACGGACAATGATTTAAATGACAATGCCGTAGTTGTATACAATATTGTCAGAGAAGGGAGTCAAAGTGGCATAACGTCTCTGCTAAATGTAAATCCTAATAATGGACAAATATCTGCGTTAAAAAGTTTTGACTTCGAAACACTGAAAACTTTCCAGTTCCATGTTGTTGCGTCAGATTCTGGAACTCCGTCACTGAGCAGCAACGTCACAGTGAACGTGTTCATTCTGGATCAGAACGACAACGCTCCAGTCATCCTGTATCCAGTCAGCTCTAACGGTTCTGCTGAAGGTGTGGAGGAGATTCCACGCAATGTGAACGCAGGATACGTGGTGACGAAAGTCAGAGCATATGATGCTGATATAGGATATAACGGCTGGCTACTGTTTTCACTGCAGGAAGTTACTGACCACAGTCTCTTTGCTTTGGACCGCTATACAGGACAGATCAAAACACTTCGCCCATTCACAGAGACAGACGAGGCTGAGCATAAACTGGTCATACTGGTGAAAGACAATGGGAACGTTTCACTCTCAGCAACAGCCACTGTCGTTGTTAAAGTTGTGGAGCCCAAAGAAGCTTTTGCAGCTTCTGATGTTAAACGTTCAACAAAAGCAGATGAGGACAATAATGTGACTTTTTACCTGATGATAACTTTGGGCTCAGTTTCAGCTCTTTTTCTCATCAGTATCATTGTGTTGATTGCAATGCAGTGCTCAAAGTCCACAGACTATACTTCTAAATATCTACAAGAGACTAATTATGATGGAACATTGTGTCACAGCATCCAGTACAGATCTGGAGACAAACGGTACATGTTAGTTGGACCCAGGATGAGTATAGGATCTACTATAGTCCCAGGGAGCCAGACAAATACACTTGTGCTTCCTGACAGGAGAGGAATATCTGGAGAGGTAAGATTCTATCTCTATCTTACTAGCTGTCCAAAGTTCTGAAGTGTACGTTAATTATGGCGGTATTATTGGACAAACTACAAGTAGGGATTTCAGTTTGAGTCGTGTGTTTACTAAGCATAATTTGTGAGCTATTCCTCGGGAAAATCTATACTGTGGTTTGTCATGGCGCTCTCCATGGTGCTGATGCAAGTGGGTTCCAAATTAGAGTGTTATAAAAAAAATGTACGCATTTCTATTGTTGATTCATAAAAAAATTGTGATTATCATGGCCAAACATTAGGTGTGTTTTAGCCCATACAAATTTGTAATGTATGTAAATTATAAAATATTTTAAGTTATTAGGTCTTCCACTTTTCCTAGGATACTGACCTTTTTTTAATCTATAGGCCAGCGGAAAAACATTTGTTAATCAGTTGTGCGTTTCCAGTCCTTTATACTAAATGTACATCGTTGAATAGTCCACTGGGTGTCAGTGTTACAGAATTGAATTGCTAAAGCCTCAGGAAAAACAGACTCTATCCCTTTGAAAGGCAGTTTTTTCTGCTCGGGCACAAAGAGTGACATCTATAAGGATTTCAAATGTGGACATGCACGTTTGAGATGCAATCGCTGCACAGTATAGGGGTGTTTTAAGAAGACATTCGTGGATAGTATTTTAAGTGATTACGCCCAAGGAGAAAAGCGACAGAAAGACAAAATGATATCTTGTTCTTGGTCTCTGCTTTTATCCCTGCTGTTTTGCTTTGGAGAGCCGATCTACGCTCAAATAAAATACTCCACCCTGGAGGAAGTTAAAGTGGGATCAATTATCGGAAACGTGGCAAAAGATTTGGGCCTGGACATCAGTACTTTGACAAACAGGCGATTTCGCATTGTATCCGGAGCTCGGGACGCTCTCTTTGAGGTAAACCCGAACAATGGGGTTTTGTTTGTTCATAAGAATCTCGACCGAGAACGGCTGTGCGATAGAAATGTCTGCTCAATCGATCTAAAAATCGTTACTGAAAATCCACTTGAGATCCATTATGTCACAGTAGAAATAACGGATGCAAACGACCATGTACCGAGTTTTACCGAGAAAGAAAAGGTCATTGAGATAGCTGAAACGACATCACCAGGGGCACGATTTCAGTTGCCAGGTGCACGTGATCCTGATGTGGGAATAAATTCCGTCCAACGCTATAAACTTAGTCAAAGTGATAATTTTAATGTAGAAATCCGTGACAGGGGAGATGATAAAATCCCATTTTTAGTCTTACAAAGACACTTAGACCGGGAGCAAAAAACAAACCACAGCCTGATTTTAACGGCTATAGACGGAGGGACACCGCCGAAATCTGCCAATCTTAATCTTATAGTAAAGGTTCTTGACATCAATGACAACAGACCAAGTTTTTCGAAAGAGGTTTACTCCGTAATTTTGCAAGAAAATGTTGCTTTAGATACAGTTGTCATAAAAGTCCAAGCAACTGATCTAGATGATGGGAGTAATGGAGAGGTTGAGTATGACTTCGGTGGTGATATTAATTCTAAGGTGTTGGAGCTATTTAGCCTCGATCGAAATACAGGCGAAATCCGAGTGAAAGGACAAATCGACTATGAGGCAGCTGAGGTTTTCAAATTAGATGTTCAGGCCTCTGACAAAGGTCAACCACCGATGACAACAGACTGCAGAGTTGTGATAAAGATTCAAGATATGAATGACAATATACCAGAGATAGAGGTGACATCAATATCCAATATGGTCCCAGAAGATTCAAAACCTGGTACGGTAATTTCTCTTATTAGTGTAACAGACACAGATTCTGGCCTGAATGGAAAGGTCGTATTGAGCTTAATGAAAAATGTACCATTTGAAGTAAAATCATCATTTAATGAAAATATGTATTCATTAGTGACAAAAGAAACATTGGACAGAGAAACTGTGTCACGTTATGACGTTTCAATAACGGCCACCGACTGTGGTGAGCTTCCACTCTCCACTGTCAAAACTCTGAGTATCGAAGTGTCCGATGTAAATGACAACATGCCAGAGTTTTCGCACAGTCCCTTGTATTTATATTTATTCGAAAACAATATTCCTGGCGCATCGATATTTTCAGTGAGTGCATTCGACAAAGATTTAAATGACAACGCGGCAGTGTCCTACCATATAATTGAAGGCGAAGGTGATCATAAAGATATGGCATCTTTTCTTAATATAAATTCTGATAACGGACACATTGTAGCACTGAAAAGTTTTGACTTTGAAACACTGAAAACGTTCCAGTTCCATGTTGTTGCGTCAGATTCTGGAACTCCGTCACTGAGCAGCAACGTCACGGTGAACGTGTTCATTCTGGATCAGAACGACAACGCTCCAGTCATCCTGTATCCAGTCAGCTCTAACGGTTCTCTTGAAGGTGTGGAGGAGATTCCCCGCAATGTGAACGCAGGATACGTTGTAACTAAAGTCAGAGCATATGACGCTGATATAGGATATAACGGCTGGTTACTGTTTTCACTGCAGGAAGTTACTGACCACAGTCTCTTTGCTTTGGACCGCTATACAGGACAGATCAAAACACTTCGCCCATTCACAGAGACAGACGAGGCTGAGCATAAACTGGTCATACTGGTGAAAGACAATGGGAACGTTTCACTTTCAGCAACAGCTACTGTTATTGTTAAAGTTGTGGAGCCAAAAGAAGCTTTTGCAGCTTCTGATGTTAAAAGTTCAACAAAAGCAGATGAGGACAATAATGTGACTTTTTACCTGATGATAACTTTGGGCTCAGTTTCTGCTCTTTTTCTCATCAGTATCATTGTATTGATTGGAATGCAGTGCGCAAAGACCACAGAATATACTTCTAAATATCTACAAGAGACTAATTATGATGGAACATTGTGTCACAGCATCCAGTACAGATCTGGAGACAAACGGTACATGTTAGTTGGACCAAGAATGAGTATAGGATCTACTATAGTCCCAGGAAGCCATGCAAATACACTGGTGCTCCCTGACAGGAGAGGAACATCTGGAGAGGTAAGACCAACTAAGTATATATATTCGTGAGCAAACGACTTTCTTTATTGCCATTTTTAAAACTGTGCTCAGCTTCTTGTCGTTGTTTATCCAAATTACGATTTGGAACCTCCATATCTATTCCAAAAAAGCTTAAATTCTCTTGATTATGTTTTTTCTGGTTTACTATGACGGCTGTTTGGTTACACATGGGACATAAAAATGAAAGACTTAAGTATCAAAAAGCTGGGCAGGACTACACTCTGCACTTCACCTTAGTCATACAAACGGTCAGACACTGAAGTGGAATGTGAATGAATATAATAAACAAAGTGTTCGTCCACTGTGTGTTAACCAAAAATTCTGTATGGACAGGAACAGATAGCGATCTCTGTCCATGGTGCTGATTAACTGTTGAGGAAAGCAGAGACTAAACTGTATATGGCCAGCTGCGTCTCAGAACATGTCAAATACTCACTTACTGGAAAGTAGTTAAAAGAAGCAGTATTTATGTTACATTTTTGAGCAGCATGCCTTTAATAGTTTGTGACTGAGATGTATGATAACTTAAATAATAGAGATGCCGAGGTGGAGTTGTGATCATTTCGGAAATCTTTGAAAATTTATCTTTGAGAGTTTCTGTTCTCACGCCAGTAAGTACATTTTAAATAAGATCAAAAATGTACTTCTCTTACTAACCTCTGAGTGGCACTGTTAAATAGAGAAAACATTATCGACTTTTATCCCACCCTCACAAATCTTTTGTTTGCCATCCTAGAAAAGCAAAAATCATTTGAATCAAGCTCGCCGTCCGACAAAAACACGTCGGTTCTTTATGAATATGCGCCTCTCACAAGACTGATACGGGTATTTTTATTGCTGCATTTAGACGGTCTACTTGTTCATACAGCTATGAAAATTAATGGAAAGCCTCGAGCGAGAAATCGCCACTGGATGTTTTATTTTGTTATTCTACACTTGCTTTTCGGAAAACAGGCGTCTGCACAAATAAGGTACTCTATTCCCGAGGAAGTTAAAGATGGAACTGTTATTGGAGACGTTGCAAAGGATCTTGGCCTTGACATCACTTCCTTGACGGATCGGCAGTTCCGCAGTGTGTCTGGAACTAAAGACGCTATTTTTGTGGTAAACCAGAATAATGGGGCACTGTACGTCAATAGTCATATTGATAGAGAGGCGCTTTGTCAGGGGACTGGTGCTTGTGTAATGGAGCTCAAGATTCTTGTTGAAAATCCTTTGGAAATACACTATGTAGTTGTGGAAATTACTGACGTGAACGATAATTCGCCTAGTTTTCCTGAAAAAGAACAGACATTTGAAATAGCGGAGCATACGTTACCAGGAAGACGATTTCAGCTGCACACTGCTCATGATCCAGATGCTGGAATTAACTCCATCCGCACGTACACTTTGACATCAAATGAGCATTTTGAATTAAATATTCGTCAAAGTGATGCGGGAAAGATTCCATTTTTAGTGTTGAAGAAATTATTAGACAGAGAACAAAAGAACACACACAGGCTACTGGTTACTGCAGTTGATGGAGGTAAACCTCCACGATCAGGCATACTAAATGTTTCCATTATTGTTTTAGACAGTAATGATAATCGCCCAGTATTCAGTCAGGAGTTGTACGAAATTTCAATTGAAGAAAATGTCCCTGTGGGTACTTTAGTGTTTAGAATGAATGCCACAGATCTAGATGAAGGCAATAATGGTGAAGTTGAGTACAGGCTTGGAAAAACCCTGTGGCGGAAGGTCTATGAAATTTTTGAACTGAACAAATTAACTGGAGAAATTACTGTAACAGGCACAGTGGACTATGAGGAGAAAGATGTTTATGAACTGGATGTTGAGGCATTTGATAAAGGAACACCTCCACTGACAGGTGAGTGTAGGATCATTATAAAGATAAAAGACGTCAACGATAATCCACCGGAAATAGAAATAACATCACTGTCAGATACAGTGTTTGAGGACTCGAAACCTGGCACTGTTATTTCACTTCTGAGTATGTTAGACAAAGATTCTGGTGTTAATGGGCGGATTATGTCCCAAATAATAAATGGCGTACCCTTTGAATTGAAACCTTCATATAAGGAGAACACATACTCACTTGTTACTCGAGATGTTTTGGATCGAGAACTTGTCCCGCAGTATGAAATAAAAATAAAAGCTACTGACTGTGGTGAACCTCCTTTATCTACTTTTAAAACTCTGAACATTCACATATCAGATGTAAATGACAATAGTCCACATTTTCAGCAAACCACATTAGAGTTTTATCTTGCAGAAAATAATATTGCAGGAAAGTCAATTTTTTCTGTAAGCGCGACGGACTATGATTTGAATGACAACGCAGCAGTTTCATATAATATAAGGAGAGAAGGAAATCAAGATGGCATAGTGTCTTTTCTCAGTATAAATTCTGACAACGGTCACATTTCATCGCTGAAAAGTTTTGACTTTGAAACACTGAAAACTTTCCAGTTCCATGTTGTTGCGTCAGACTCTGGGACTCCGTCACTGAGCAGCAACGTCACGGTGAACGTGTTCATTCTGGATCAGAACGACAACGCTCCAGTCATCCTGTATCCAGTCAGTTCTAACGGTTCTGCTGAAGGTGTGGAGGAGATTCCCCGCAATGTGAACGCAGGATACGTGGTAACTAAAGTCAGAGCCTATGATGCTGATATAGGATATAACGGCTGGTTACTGTTTTCACTGCAGGAAGTTACTGACCACAGTCTCTTCGCTTTGGACCGCTATACAGGACAGATCAAAACACTTCGCCCATTCACAGAGACAGACGAGGCTGAACATAAACTGGTCATACTTGTGAAAGACAATGGGAACATTTCACTTTCAGCAACAGCTACTGTTATTGTTAAAGTCGTGGAGCCAAAAGAAGCTTTTGCAGCTTCTGATGTTAAAAGTTCAACAAAAGCAGATGAGGACAATAATGTGACTTTTTACCTGATGATAACTTTGGGCTCAGTTTCTGCTCTTTTTCTCATCAGTATCATTGTGTTGATTGGAATGCAGTGCGCAAAGACCACAGACTATACTTCTAAATATCTACCAGAGACTAATTATGATGGAACACTGTGTCACAGCATCCAGTACAGATCTGGAGACAAACGGTACATGTTAGTTGGCCCCAGAATGAGTATAGGATCTACTATAGTGCCAGGAAGCCATGCAAATACACTAGTACCCCTTGACAGGAGAGGGACATCTGAAGAGGTAAGAAACAACATACCGTATTTGTTACTCAATCTGACCGTGTATCATCTGAAACCTTTTTGAGAGTACAGTATGTAGCAGACCAAACTGAAACGTACCACTTACAAATTGAGGTAGTACTTCACAAGTACTTAACATAATCAAATTTCCTGTGTTTACTTTCACTTGTATGTCCAAAACTGCTCAGAAACTGGAAAACACTACTGAGCAAAAATTGAAAAGCTCTTGTTCGATCTGCGTTATCACATTTAGTTTTATATGGCTGGTGTTGGTCATGGTTATTTAGCTGTCTTCATAGCAGATATTCTGAGTGCCAACCAGCATATTAGTATCAGTTGCTTCCCTTATATTCCTGACTCATGATCATTATGAGTATCTCATCGTCTTCTTCAATAATTTCCGAGAGGCTGCACACAAAGATGTGTAATTCTGCCCTCCACTGTTCAAAGTTCTTAATTACAATTCATAGTCTTTAATCGCTTTCCTTCTTCTGGTTCATGAATATCTCTCTTTCATGGCGCAGGGTACTTTAATGGCCATTTTAATAACTAGACATATTTCAAACAGATTGAATGCATTATTATCACTGATTAAAAAACAAAAAAAGGTAGTTAATTATAATTGATTTTGTGGCATCTGTCATGACACTGGACTGTGATTGACATTTGCAACTCAAACCTATCCACAGTTGTGATTAATTTATTGAAACATTGTGTGATAGTACAGAACCAATTGGTGAAGGACATCGGTTAGGTGGAAACCTGTGATCCCTGTCCAAGGTTCTGAAATATGTTGGCTTTACTAATTCGAGGAAATGCAATATGGTGTAGAGGGGACGTGGAATAAAACTGAATGCTTCGAGTTACTGACACAAACAAAAGAATGCAGAGCAATATGTTTTAACTCAGTGTAATTAATATGTTTTGTCCTCTTGGTGTCACTGAAACCTACTGTAAATCAGGCAATAGAGATCGTAGTCCCTCCCCAAACAAAGCTTTTGTGTAGTTCCTTACAGCAGACGAAGCGAAAACGGTAGTCGAATGAGATAGCGTCATGGGGGGAAATAAAGAATTGATCATCTGAGTGAAATCTTCCTGTGTGCAAGCTGTGGGATAACGATGATAGGCAAAGGAAGATCGAGTGACTATGGCAGGATTGTCTTTCATTTGTGTTTTCTGGGGATTCTCGGAAATATGGGTTTGGCAGAATTGAAATATTCTGTTCCAGAGGAGGTGAAAGAAGGAACCGTTGTTGGGAATGTTTCCAAAGATCTTGGTCTGGACACAACGTCTTTGACTGATCGACGTTTCCGTGTTGTTTCTGGACCTAAGGATACATTTTTTGAGGTAAACCCTGACAACGGGGCTTTACAGGTCCTTAAGAAAATCGACAGGGAGGAGCTCTGTCACGGAAGTCACTCCTGCCTAATGGAGCTGAAAATCTTAGTCGAAAACCCTATGGAAATGCACCATGTCCTTATAGAAATAACCGATGTGAATGATCACTCCCCAAGTTTTCCAGAAAAGGTGCAGATAATTGAAATAGCAGAGCAATCATCTCCAGGAACAAGATTCGAACTGCACGCTGCCCGTGATCCGGATGCTGGAATGAACTCGATCCGCACATATACATTAACATCAAACGATCACTTTGAAACAGAAATCAATCAAAACGATGAGGATAAAATACCTTTTTTAGTGCTGAAAAAGTCCCTGGATAGAGAACAAAAGGTTAGACACGTGTTATTTGTTACAGCAGTTGATGGAGGTAAACCTCCAAAAACAGGCACACTGAATGTTTCCATCATCGTTCTCGATATTAATGACAATCGTCCAATATTTAGTGAGGATACTTATCAAATTGAAATTCAGGAAAACGCTCAAGTTGGCACTGCTGTCACAAAAGTGAACGCAACAGATCCAGACGAAGGTAGTAATGGGGAAATAGAGTACAGCCTCAGCAAAACATTATCTCGTAAAGTCTACGAGATATTTGAATTAGATAATTTAAGCGGAGAAATTAAATTAAAGGGACCACTGGACTTTGAGGAATCAGAGAATTATAAATTGGAGGTTCAGGCATCTGATAAAGGTCAACCTCCATTAACAGGGAGGTGTCGAGTGATTATAAAGATTAAAGACGTCAACGATAATCCACCAGAAATTGAAGTCACATCACTGTCAAGTACAGTGTCTGAAGATTCAAAACCTGGTACAGTCATTTCACTTATTAGTGTGTCGGATAAAGATTCTGGTGTCAATGGAAAAGTTAAATTACGGATCATCGATGACGTGCCTTTTGAGTTAAAACCATCATACAAGGAAAACATTTATTCAGTTGTTACTAAAGGGCATCTAGATCGGGAGCAGGTGCCACAATATGAGGTGATAATAAAGGCTACAGACTGTGGTGAAACTCCTTTGTCTACCATTAAAACTCTTAAATTTCAGCTATCTGATGTAAATGATAACAGTCCACATTTCGACAAAAATCCATTACAGTTTTACCTGGTGGAGAATAATGTCGTTGGGGCGCATATATTCTCTGTGAGTGCCACGGACAATGATGTAAATGAAAATGCAGCCATTTCATATCATATCGTGAGAGGAGGGATTGAAAACGATTTAACAGCATCTTTCCTTAATATAAAATCAGATACTGGTCAGATCTCGGCGCTAAAACGTTTCGACTTTGAAACTGTGAAAAGCTTTCAGTTTCATGTTGTTGCGTCAGATTCAGGAATTCCGTCACTGAGCAGCAACGTCACAGTGAATGTGTTTATCCTGGATCAGAACGACAACGCTCCGGTCATCCTGTATCCGGTCAGCTCTAACGGTTCTGCTGAAGGTGTGGAGGAGATTCCACGCAATGTGAACGGAGGATACGTGGTGACGAAAGTCAGAGCATATGATGCTGATATAGGATATAACGGCTGGCTACTGTTTTCACTGCAAGAAGTTACCGACTACAGTCTCTTTGCTTTGGACCGCTATACAGGACAGATCAAAACACTTCGCCCATTCACAGAGACAGACGAGGCTGAGCATAAACTGGTCATACTGGTGAAAGACAATGGGAACGTTTCACTTTCAGCAACAGCTACTGTCATTGTTAACGTTGTGGAGCCCAAAGAAGCTTTTGCAGCTTCTGATGTTAAAAGTTCAACAAAAGCAGATGAGGATACTAATGTGACTTTTTACCTGGTGATAACTTTGGGCTCAGTTTCAGCTCTTTTTCTCATCAGTATCATTGTGTTGATTGCAATGCAGTGCTCAAAGTCCACAGACTATACTTCTAAATATCTACAAGAGACTAACTATGATGGAACACTGTGTCACAGCATCCAGTACAGATCTGGAGACAAACGGTACATGTTAGTTGGCCCCAGAATGAGTATAGGATCTACTATAGTCCCAGGAAGCCACGCAAACACACTAGTGCTTCCTGACAGGAGAGGAACATCTGGAGAGGTAAGACTTGAATTAGGTGTTTCAGCTGTGGAACACTTTATTAAAGTTTTATGTACATGTCACATTCAGCATTTCCACACCTTGCCCAGAAACAAACTGCAAGTAATTAAGAATATCAGATGATTTTATTAAAAAAAACAAAAAAACAACAGCCTCGCTTAATAATGATATTTCCACACAACATTTGTGAAGGGCTCTTACATCGACTACTTTAAAGCAACCAACACACGATTTGACTATTTGGTGGTAGTCAATTAATGAAAGACATAGGGGGGTTATAAGCGTAATGTGGCTGAAATATAGTGGCATTGTTGAGTTCAAGCAATGTCATTGTGAATGAGTTTTCTTTCCTATTCTTTATTCTTGAACTCACATTTTTAGTTACTTGTAGACTTGTAGTTATAACGCATTACTGACACTGACTTCCCTTTCTGAGTGGGGCTTAGAAGTTGTAATCAAATCAAATAAAAGGTTGTCCTCTTGGTGTCACTGTCACCTTACTGAGGCTATAAAGAACTTGTTCCCTCCCCCAACAAAGCTTTTGTTTGGTACCTAGCCGCATGTGTTACATTTGAGGCAGATGAAATGTCGTGGCGAATTCGAAACATGCGGCACTGAATGAGACATATACAGATTTCCCACAAATAGACCATTGTTCGTGCCTGTTTTTGGATAACGATGGCGGGAATAAGATCATTCCAACCAAACGATCGGTTGGCTTTATATTTTGTCTTAATGCTGTTTATTGGAAAACATGCTTTGGCTGAACTGAGATACTCTATACCCGAGGAAATAAAAGAAGGAACTGTAGTTGGAAATGTTGCCAAGGATCTTGGTCTGGACAAAAGCTCCTTATTTTATCGACGCTTCCGTATTGTGTCAGGATCTACAGACATATATTTCGAGGTAAATGCAAACAATGGCGCTTTACAAGTCCTCAGAAAAATTGACAGGGAGGAGCTTTGTCAGGGAAGTGGTGCATGCATAATGGAGCTGAAACTCCTTGTTGAAAACCCCATGGAAATACACTACGTGAATGTGGAAATTAATGATGTAAATGATAATTCTCCTAGGTTTTCTGAAAATGTACAGACATTTGAAATAGCAGAGCATACATCTCCAGGGACGCGGTTCGAACTCCATACCGCTCGTGATCCTGATGCTGGAACAAATTCCATCCGCACATATACCATAACGCCAAATGATCACTTTGATATAGAAATCAGTCACGGCGATGAAGACAGAATACCGTTTTTGCTGCTCAAAAAGTCACTGGATAGAGAAGAACAGGAGAAGCACTTACTATTTGTTACAGCAGTTGATGGGGGAAAACCTCCACGATCAGACACACTTAATGCTTCAATTATCGTTCTAGATATCAATGATAATCGCCCAATGTTCGGTCAGGAAATTTACCAATTAGAAATATATGAAAACGTATCTATTGGAACCACCGTTACAAAGGTCACTGCAATAGATCCAGATGAAGGGACAAATGGAGAAATAGAGTACAGTCTTAGCAAAACATTAGCACGCAAAGCCTACGAAATATTTGAGCTGGATAGTTTAAGTGGACAAATTAAATTGAAAAGAGAACTTGATTTTGAGGAATCTGAAATGTATAAACTAGATATTCAGGCGTCGGACAAATCAGTACCACCATTAAGAAACAGGTGTAGAGTTATTGTGATGATAAAAGATGTAAACGACAATTCACCGGAAATAGAAGTGACATCACTATCAAACACAGTGTCCGAAGATTCAAAACCTGGTACAATTGTGTCACTTCTAAGTGTGCAGGATAAAGACTCTGGTGTAAATGGCAAAGTAATTTTAGATATAACTGACGAAGTTCCGTTTGAACTGAAGCCTTCTTATAAGGAAAACACATATTCAGTTGTCACCAATGGAGTTTTAGATCGAGAAAAGTTGTCATATTATGAAATAACAATAAAAGCGACCGACTGCGGTGACCCTCCCTTGTCAAGGTCTAAAACTCTCAATATTCAGATATCAGACGTAAATGACAATAGTCCACAATTCACACAAAATCCACTAGAGTTTTACCTGTCAGAAAATAATATTGCTGGAGTGTTAATATTTTCTGTCAGTGCAACGGACATTGATTTAAATGACAATGCAGCGATTTCCTATTATATTGTTAGAGAAGGAAGTCCGAATGACGTAACTGCTTTTCTTAATGTAAATTCTGACAACGGACACATTACTGCACTAAAAAGTTTCGACTTTGAAACACTGAAAACGTTCCAATTCCATGTTGTTGCGTCAGATTCTGGAACTCCGTCACTGAGCAGCAACGTCACAGTGAATGTGTTTATCCTGGATCAGAACGACAACGCTCCAGTGATCCTATATCCAGTCAGCACTAACGGTTCTGCTGAAGGTGTGGAGGAGATTCCCCGTAATGTGAACGCAGGATACGTGGTAACCAAAGTCAGAGCCTATGACGCTGATATAGGATATAACGGCTGGCTACTGTTTTCACTGCAAGAAGTTACTGACCACAGTCTCTTTGCTTTGGACCGCTATACAGGACAGATCAAAACACTTCGCCCATTCACAGAGACAGACGAGGCTGAGCATAAACTGGTCATACTGGTGAAAGACAATGGGAACGTTTCACTTTCAGCAACAGCTACTGTCATTGTCAAAGTTGTGGAGCCAAAAGAAGCTTTTGCAGCTTCTGATGTTAAAAGTTCAGCAAAAGCAGATGAGGACAATAATGTGACTTTTTACCTGATGATAACGTTGGGCTCAGTTTCAGCTCTTTTTCTCGTCAGCATCATTGTGTTGATTGCAATGCAGTGCTCAAAGTCCACAGACTATACTTCTAAATATCTACAAGAGACTAATTATGACGGAACACTGTGTCACAGCATCCAGTACAGATCTGGAGACAAACGGTACATGTTAGTTGGACCAAGGATGAGTATGGGATCTACTATAGTCCCAGGAAGCCATGCGAATGCATTAGTGCTTCCTGACAGGAGAGCATCTGGGGAGGTAAGATTAAGCTGGTGTGTTTCATATTGAATACTGTTCTGTATACATCTTCAATAGGCATTTATCTTCAACTCGCTTTGACCGTATAAACTGGCAAGAAGACGTGAAAAGCCATCAGACTAAACTGCAACACGTTATAATCGATATCTATAGTGCTGAATTTGTTTGGTTTCATTGTCTTACTTTAATTTCATAATGAGCGTCTTGATCACATTGTGAGTGGGCAACTGACAGTGTCACTGTCCATTGTACTGAAACCGTATTATTCATTGTGATTTATTAGCATGTGTTATTAAAATATGAATAGGCGATGTTACTTAAAATGAACAAATTTGAAAGTCAAACCTAGTGGAGAGTGATCACTTGGTGTCAGTGTTTCATTAGAAAACAAATTTCAGGAAAAACCTATTGTCAGAGATGAGTGCTCCTCTTTGTGGGATGAGTCTTACATGCTTGGTGAACACTCGTAGCCGGTACTGAGCATATGCGGTTTGGATAGTGCACCTTAAATAGTTTTCATTTTTTAGGTTTTCACTCTTATAAATTTTATTTAATTAGAAGTTCGCTATTCTGAGGAGTCGGAATTATTTCTTCTTTGTCTGTTATGGAAAGAAAAAGACTCGGAGCATCAATGGAGCAATGGCGGGGGATCGCCTTCATTGTTGCATTGTTTTTGTTGTGGAGGAGAGCTTCTGCAGAAATCAGATATTCAATCGCTGAGGAAGTTAAAGAAGGAACAGTGGTTGGCAATATAGCTAAAGATTTGGGCTTGGAAATGACCGCATTGAAAGAGAGAGGCTGTCGAATCGTTGATGGTTCAGCAGAGGCATTTTTCCGCATAAACCAGAACGATGGGATTTTGTATGTTGACCAAATAATTGACAGAGAGAAGGTTTGTGAACGGAGCAGTGCGTGTTTCATGAACCTAAAAACTGTCCTGGAAAATCCTCTTGAAATTCATTATGTGACGGTCGAGGTGCTGGATGTAAACGACCACGCTCCCCGCTTCTCTGGTAAAGAGTCGTATCTCGAAATTTCAGAATCAGCGCTGCCAGGCTTGCGTCTTCAGCTCCAGGCAGCACACGACCCTGATGTCGGTCAGTTTTCGGTTCAGGAGTATAAAATTAGTTTTAATGATCATTTTCGTTTGGAAGTGAAAGACAGAGGGAAAGATGGGAAAATACCTGTATTAGTTTTGCTGAAGGCACTCGACCGGGAAACAAAAAAAAGTCATAAATTGCTCCTTTCAGCTATTGATGGAGGCAGGCCAAGTAAATCCGGAACAGCTGAACTTATTATTGACGTCTTGGACACCAATGATAATATGCCGATTTTCAACGCAGATTACTCAGTATTTATAGAAGAAAATGCCCCGATTGGCACAACTGTTATAAGAGTAAACGCCTCTGATTTAGACGAAGGATCTAATGGTGAGATATTCTATTCTCTAGGAAATAATGTCAATAGTAAGATACGCGACATTTTCCGCGTAGATCCCATTACAGGCGACATTATTGTTCAAAAGTTGATCGACTTTGAATTAGAAGACAGTTATGAGATCGATATACAGGCGTCTGATAAAGGTTCAGCTCCTTTCAGGACAGACAAAAGTGTGATGGTAAATATTGTTGATTTAAATGATAACACCCCACAGCTAGAGATTACATCATTTTCAAAGTCAGTACCAGAGGACGCAAGAATAGGAACCACTGTGGCATTAATCAGTGTTTTTGATAAAGACTCGGGTCTTAACGGAAAAGTTATTTGCTCATTTCTTGAAGATGTCCCATTCACGTTATCGCCTTCAACACAGGACAACATGTACTCTATGATCACAAAATCGCACCTGGATAGAGAAAATCAGTCTATATATGATGTTACAATTATTGCAAAAGATGCAGGCGTGCCGTCTTTGTCTTCAGAAAAACACATTACGATTGTTATATCGGATGTGAATGATAACAGTCCAGTATTTTCAGCGAGTCCTCACACATTTTATGTAACTGAAAACAACTCTCCAGGAGCTTCGCTGTTTTCTGTGAGGGCATCAGACAGTGACGAAGGCGATAACGCTCTTATTTTATATCATATTTTAAGAGATGGAAAGGACGATACAAAAGTTGTTTCATTTAATCTAAATGTAAATTCTGAAAATGGAGACATTATCGCATTAAAAAGCTTTGACTTTGAAACACTAAAAACCTTCCAGTTCCACGTTGTTGCGTCAGATTCTGGAACTCCGTCGCTGAGCAGCAACGTCACAGTGAACGTTTTCATTCTGGATCAGAACGACAACGCTCCAGTGATCCTATATCCAGTCAGCACTAACGGTTCTGCTGAAGGTGTGGAGGAGATTCCCCGTAATGTGAACGCAGGATACGTGGTAACCAAAGTCAGAGCCTATGACGCTGATATAGGATATAACGGCTGGCTACTGTTTTCACTGCAAGAAGTTACTGACCACAGTCTCTTTGTTTTGGACCGCTATACAGGACAGATCAAAACACTTCGCCCATTCACAGAGACAGACGAGGCTGAGCATAAACTGGTCATACTGGTGAAAGACAATGGGAACGTTTCACTCTCAGCAACAGCCACTGTCATTGTCAAAGTTGTGGAGCCAAAAGAAGCTTTTGCAGCTTCTGATGTTAAACGTTCTACAAAAGCAAATGAGGACAATAATGTGACTTTTTACCTAATGATAACTTTGGGCTCAGTTTCAGCTCTTTTTCTCATCAGTATCATTGTGTTGATTGTAATGCAGTGTTCAAAGTCCACAGACTATACTTCTAAATATCTACAAGAGACTAACTATGATGGAACACTGTGTCACAGCATCCAGTACAGATCTGGAGACAAACGGTACATGTTAGTTGGACCAAGGATGAGTATAGGATCTACTATAGTCCCAGGAAGCCATGCGAATACACTAGTACTTCCTGACAAGAGAGGAACCTCTGTAGAGGTAAGATCAATAATTTCACTCTGTCTCTGAAGGTCTGTTTGGCCTGATTTTGTGTACAGTTATATTAACCCCATCAATTATTTGCTTCCATTATGTTGTGTTTGAAGCTGGTGCGTCTCTCTCTCTAACCTTGTGATATGGACAAATTAAGGTTTACAGGAAAACCTTAGTCTCAAAAATTGAGGATGAAAATAATGCCTCGTTTAAATATAATTCCCATTTCTTCAATACACCATATCTGTATGCCAAATTGCATGAAACACCACTTAAAATTTCTGAGCCCAAAAATATATTTTTGTAAATGTAAAATGAGAACTATATCAATCATTAGAGATATATAGTCTAGCGTGACAGTACACTTGTTTCGTTTAGCTGAATGCACACAATCACTGCCAACTGTGCGGAAAACGCTCTCTTATTTGAGTATTTAATCTTTCCACAATACCAGACAGCCTCATTTAAAATGTTGTCTCAATCGGTACTCTAATAACACATAAGATTTATTACATCCATGGACCGTCTTTGAAATTAACACACGCAGCAATCTTTGCCTCCTTAAAAAGAAGGGAAAAAAGCAAGAAAAGCCATGTATTTTTTTTCTTTTTAAAAATACTTTCAATTTTATACAGTCAACTTTTTAATGAATTTCAAAAATAGCACTGCAATATAATTCTCAATCACATGGTGTCGGCAAAAAGATAAATAATGCCCCACGTTTGCGTCATAAGCCCTAGATCCACCCTCTTTCTCTCTATCACTGACCGTGAAATTTACGCGAACAGCCAGAGCACACAAATCAGCTGCTCTGGAAAATGGTTGGATTGTGACAAAGGGTGTGGCAGAATTATTCCTCAATTTAAAAATAATATAGGCTTTTGAAAGCTTTTATTGAAATGTTTTCTGTTCGCACCATGGAACAAAAGGTGCATCAGACATGGAGACAGCACACAAAGCGGATAGCCTATATGGTTGTTGTTGTTACGGTTTGGATCGAAGCTTCAGCACAAGTCCGATATTCCATCGCAGAGGAAGTGAAAGAAGGAACTGTTGTTGGAAATATTGCGAGGGATTTAGGACTCGATAAGACCACACTGAAAGAAAGGGGGTATCGCATTGTCTATAGCTCGACAGAGCCGCCTTTTCGGGTTAATCAGGACGATGGTATCTTGTATGTGAGCCGAACAATTGACAGGGAGGAAATATGCGACCGGACCAAGGTCTGTGTCATCGACTTAAAAACGGCCTTAGAAAATCCACTTGAGGTTCACTACGTAGCTGTTGAGATTCTGGATGTGAACGACCACGCACCAAGCTTCCCTGAAAGTAAAAATATGTTAGAGATTTCTGAATCTGCCTTACCAGGAGCACGATATCTGTTACAAGCTGCGCTTGACGCTGATACTGGATCACTGTCTATTCAACAGTATAGGTTGAGCCACAGTGAACATTTTCGTTTAGAGGTAAAAGATCGCGGTGAGGACCGTAAAACTCCGAGTTTAGTTCTTCAAAAGCCACTGGATAGAGAATCCGTCAAGACCCATTTGTTACTTCTAACAGCCTCTGACGGGGGTAAACCTCCACGGTCCGGTAACATGACAATAACAATTGATGTCTCGGATGTTAATGATAACGCTCCCGTGTTTACACTGGATTCTTATCATGCATATTTAAAAGAAAATTCTCCTATTGGCACAAGTGTCATTCAAGTAAACGCTACAGATATGGATGAAAGTTCAAATGGAGAGGTTGTATATTCATTTGGCAATCACGTGGATGCGCGAGTACGCGCACGTTTCTACATAAATCCGATGACTGGAGTCATTACAGTGACAGGTACTATAGATTTTGAAGACTGTGGTAGATATGAAATCGATATCCAGGCATCGGACAAGGGTGCGGCTACGCTGACAACCGACAAAACGGTAATTATACATATTGTTGACGTAAACGACAACGCACCTGAAATTGAGGTGACGTCTTTTTCACGTGCGCTCCCAGAAGACTCCAAACCTGGAACCACAGTGGCGTTAATCAGTGTTAAAGATTTGGACTCTGGTCTCAATGGGAAAGTGATGTGTCACATAAGCCAGGACATTCCTTTTCTGCTCACTCCGTCTTTACAAAACAACATGTATTCTCTAGTTACTAAATTGCTTTTAGACAGAGAGCAGCAATCAGAATATAATGTAACAATTGTCGCTAAAGATGCAGCCGAACCATCTCTGTCATCAAATAAAATTATAAATATTGTTTTGTCGGATGTAAATGATAACAGCCCAGAGTTTTCCCAGAACCCATATACTTTCTACATAACTGAGAATAACAAACCTGGAGGATCTATTTTATCAGTGACAGCCCGTGATAACGACGAGGGAAGTAATGCGCTTATTTCATATAATATCTTAAGGGGAGAGGGGGCAGAAAACCAATTAACTTCCTTCCTGAACATTAACGCTGAAAATGGAGACATTGTGGCACTCAAAAAGTTTGACTTTGAAACACTAAAAACTTTCCAGTTCCATGTTGTTGCGTCTGATTCAGGAACTCCGTCGCTGAGCAGCAACGTCACAGTGAACGTTTTCATTCTGGATCAGAACGACAACGCTCCGGTCATCCTGTATCCAGTGAGCTCTAATGGTTCTGCTGAAGGTGTGGAGGAGATTCCTCGCAATGTGAACGCAGGATACGTGGTGACTAAAGTCAGAGCCTATGACGCTGATATAGGATATAACGGTTGGTTACTGTTTTCACTGCGGGAAGTTACTGACCACAGTCTCTTTGCTTTGGACCGTTATACAGGACAGATCAAAACACTTCGCCCATTCACAGAGACGGACGAGGCTGAGCATAAACTGGTCATACTGGTGAAAGACAATGGGAACGTTTCACTCTCAGCAACAGCTACTGTCATTGTCAAAGTTGTGGAGCCCAAAGAAGCCTTTGCAGCTTCTGATGTTAAAAGTTCAGCAAAAGCCGATGAAAACAATAATGTGACTTTTTACCTGATGATAACTTTGGGCTCAGTTTCAGCTCTTTTTCTCATCAGTATCATTGTACTGATTGCAATGCAGTGCTCAAAAACCACAGAGTATACTTCTAAATATCTACAAGAGACTAATTATGATGGAACATTGTGTCACAGCATCCAGTACAGATCTGGAGACAAACGGTACATGTTAGTGGGACAAAGAATGAGTATAGGATCTAGTATAGTCCCAGGAAGCCATGCGAATACTTTAGTGCTCCCTGACAAGAGGAGAGTGTCTGAAGAGGTAAGACAATTTTGAAATACTTTTTCAGGTGGAACCCCGCTTGCTTAGAGCAGGGTTCCTATACCTGCTTGTTTTTTTCCATTATTTACTGTAATCAATTGTCATCTGATAACTCCTGCAAGTGCAGTGTATGCTTTTATTATATGATGAAAGTGAAACAATACATTTAAATATTCTCTCTTTACAACAGATGTACGTGGAAGTTCGTATAGTATGATACATGTTACACTTTGAGTCCCACCAAAATTCAACTTAAACTTTCCGCAACGGGCCCTATTAAATACAGTATCATTCGCTGACCGTGGTGCTGAAACATTTTACCCTCGTTTACGTGTTTCCAAACTACAACGGCAACATCAAGAACTACAACAATAATAACAGAGGCCATCGAATGTTTATATTATTTACTCAGTTTCAGCTTTTTCTCATTAGTATCATGGTGTTGATTGCAATGAAGTGCTCAAAGTCCACAGACTATACTTCACCGTATCACAGTATCCAGTACAGATCTGGAGACAAACGGTACATGTTAGCTGGAACAAGGATGAGTATAGGATCGACCAGTAACTCATGCAAATACACTCGTGCTCCCGACAAGAGAATATCTGAAGAGATAAACAATTTTGAAAGAAAGCAGCTTGAGCTTTGAGACTTTTAAATTGACACTTCGCCTATGTGGAAAAATATAACTTCTGATTTTTCGACTTTATTCATTTGGTCATGCTGCATTTTACATGGGGGGGGGGGGGTGTTGTTGCAGTGTTTCTCTGTTTAAAGATATATAAAATGGATCGACTGTTATTGTCTGCAGTCAAACGTTTAAGACTGAATAATTTCCACCTACTTGGAAAAAAATAGATACATTTTGACATGTTAACATTGATGTTGGGATGTTTGCCTTCTGCAGATTTTACTTCTGCAGTTGCAATACATTTAGCGCTTGGTGTCAGTGTAGTTCAGCGATTCGGTGCATTTGGCAGCGCTTTACGTCATGAGCTTTATGTTCACCGAGCCCTCACATTTGTCTTAAAAAGTATGCGAGCTCAACATCGTGATTGCCAGTAAGCCGGTCGTTTTTGATTCAACATATTTTGTGAAACAGACCTTTAGCATCTACCAGGGCCATGAAGCACTAGGCCATTAAAATAGCACGCATTTTTTACGGACTGCTCATTACCATATTAAGTATGGAACAAAGAACTGAATGCAGAGCCCGGAGGGAGCGACATTATTGGTTTGCCATCATGGTGGTTTTGGATCTTTTATGGAGTGGAGTTTTTGCACATGTTAGATATTCTATATCCGAGGAGGTTGAAGAAGGAACCGTTGTCGGTAATATTGCTAAGGATCTGGGTCTAGAAAAGAGTGCACTGAAAGACAGAGGATATCGCATTGTAACAGGATCGACTGAACCCTTGTTTCGGGTGAATCAAAACGATGGTATCCTGCATGTCAAAAGGAGGATAGACAGGGAGGAGGTATGTGAACGGACCAGCCCGTGTTTGATCCAGCTGAAAACAGTACTAGAAAACCCGCTGGAGATTCACTATGTGGCAGTAGAAATACTTGATATAAATGATCACGCGCCTGTTTTTCCAGAGAAGGAAAAGCGGCTCGAGATTTCCGAGTCGGCTCTGGCAGGAGCGAGATTTCAACTACAAGCAGCGCGCGACCCCGATTCGGGCCCGTTCTCCATTCAACAGTATAAGCTCAGCCATAATGAATATTTTAAGGTAGACGTCAAGGATAGAGGCGCGGACCGTAAAGTGCCATTTTTAGTTCTGCAGACGCAGCTTGATAGAGAAAAGGCTGGTAGACATAATCTACGTCTCACTGCAGTTGATGGAGGAAAACCGGTAAAATCTGGTGACACGGAAATAATTGTAGATGTACTTGATGTTAATGATAACTCGCCGGTGTTCACTGAAGAGATCTATTCTGCCACTCTTCAAGAAAACGTCCCCTTTGGCACCGCGGTGATTCAGGTAAATGCAACTGATTTGGACTGCGGTGCAAACGGAGATATAATATATTCATTTGGTAACGAGGTTGATTCCACATTAATGGAGCTCTTTAGTATCAACCCAGAAACAGGGGAAATTCGAGTAACAGGTCCGATAGATTTCGAGAAAAGTAAAAGTTATGAAATTGACATAAAAGCATCAGACAGAGGATCGGTTCCACTGACAACAGCTAAAAGCGTTATGATAACCATTATTGACGTTAATGATAATGCTCCTGAGATAGAAGTGACATCGTTTTCTAGCTCCATCAAGGAGGATTCTAAAATTGGAACTACCGTAGCCCTCATTAGTGTCAGTGATTTAGACTCAGGAATCAATGGTAAAGTAATCTGCACGATCAAAGAAGGTGTTCCCTTTACTTTATCACCTTCGTTACAAGAAAACATATACGCTGCTGTAACAAATTCGCAGTTGGACAGGGAAATTATTTCTCAATATGACGTTACAATTACTGCCAAAGATACAGGCAATCCTTCCTTTGTAACCGAAAAGACAATAAGCGTCCATATATCAGATGTAAATGACAACAGTCCAGAGTTTTTATCAAGCCCTTATACGTTTTATATCACTGAAAACAACAGACCAGCCGCATCAGTATTTTCAGTAAAAGCATCTGATCGTGATGAAAATGAGAATCATCTCATCTCATATCATATTATGAGAGGTGCAGGTGGAGACAAAGTGTCCTCGTTTTTAAACATAAATTCTGAAAATGGAGACATTATCGCGTTAAAAAGCTTCGACTTCGAAAGACTAAAAACTTTCCAGTTCCATGTTGTTGCGTCAGATTCTGGAACTCCTTCACTGAGCAGCAACGTCACAGTGAACGTGTTCATTCTGGATCAGAACGACAACGCTCCAGTCATCCTGTATCCGGTCAGCTCTAACGGTTCTGCTGAAGGTGTGGAGGAGATTCCCCGTAATGTGAACGCAGGATACGTGGTAACTAAAGTCAGAGCCTATGACGCTGATATAGGATATAACGGCTGGTTACTGTTTTCACTGCAGGAAGTTACCGACCACAGTCTCTTTGCTTTGGACCGCTATACAGGACAGATCAAAACACTTCGCCCATTTACAGAGACAGACGAGGCTGAGCATAAACTGGTCATACTGGTGAAAGACAATGGGAACGTTTCACTCTCAGCAACAGCTACTGTCATTGTCAAAATTGTGGAGCCCAAAGAAGCTTTTGCAGCTTCTGATGTTAAAAGTTCAACAAAAGCAGATGAGGACAATAATGTGACTTTTTACCTGATGATAACTTTGGGCTCAGTATCAGCTCTTTTTCTCATCAGTATCATTGTATTGATTGCAATGCAATGCTCAAAGTCCACAGACCATACTTCTAAATATTTACAAGAGACTAATTATGATGGAACACTGTGTCACAGCATCCAGTACAGATCTGGAGACAAACGGTACATGCTAGTTGGACCAAGAATGAGTATAGGATCTGCTATAGTCCCAGGAAGCCATGCGAATACATTAGTGCTCCCTGACAGGAGGAGAGTGTCTGAAGAGGTAAGACAATTTAGAAGTACCTTTATCAATTGTCATGTGATATAACTTCTTCAAGTACAGTGCATGCTTTTCTTACATGATGATGAAAGTGAAACAAGACATTTAAAAAATCTCTTAACATCAGATGTACTTGAACGTTCATATAGCTACATTTTGCACTTTGAGTCCCACCAAAATTTCTTTCTATGACCGAGCTTATGAAATACAGTGTCATTCGCTGACCGTGGTGCTGAAACATTTTACCTTCGTGTGCGTGTTTCCAAACTACCTAACAGCAACAACAACAACAACAATAATAATAATAATAATAATAATAACAGAGGGCATCTGTTGTTAAGTTCACTGTCCGTGGAGCTGGATTTTATCAAAAGTTTATATTATTTACTCATAAATCGATGCTTTTTGGGAAAGCGAGGCATTTCAAGATATTTTAGGAACCATAGATACACCGAAGTGATGTGATGGCATGGTTTTCATGGGGTAGAGGTACACGTCTGCAAAATTATTAGGTCTTGACTTCCTCTCAATTTCTTGCAGTAAAGAAAGAGAGCGCATGGTGTCAGTGCACGAAAACCTAACTGTTTCATAAGAGCTAATGCTACTAGAACCGCCCTCATCGACGACATTAGTTCAGCAGTAGCAGCGTTGTTCATGAGCTGACGGTTTACACATGTACAGTAAGTATTTCCTATTTCTCAAATGTACTGAACAGTGAAACCCCTGTCACGAGGCCAGTGATCAGGGTGGTTTCCATTTGATACAGACCTTTTCTCCTAAAGGATTATAATCACCGTTTCTTTTGATGGCCATGGAACAAAGGAAAAGCGAAGCACGAAGGGCGACACGGCTGTGGATCTGTGTCGCGGTTGCTGCGATTTTGTGGAGCGTGGCTTCTGCGCAGATAAGATATTCTATGTCGGAGGAAGTTAAGGAAGGGACTGCGGTTGGGAATGTGGCTAAGGATCTGGGATTAGACAAAAGTATGTTAAAAGACAGGAAGTATCGCACAGTTTCGAGTGCAACGGATCCACTTTTTCGTCTAAATCAAAACGATGGCATCCTGTATGTAAGCCGAAAGATAGACAGAGAGGAAGTATGCGAGAGGAGCAGTACTTGTTTGATTAATCTGAAAACGGTGCTAGAAGACCCACTGGAAGTCCATTACATTGGAGTGGAAATACTGGACATAAATGATCATTCGCCCAGCTTTCCCGAAATACATAAAACGTTAGATATTTCTGAGAGTGTGTTAAGTGGAGCAAGTTTTCAGTTACAAGCAGCACGAGATCCAGACAGTGGTCATTTTTCCGTGCAACAGTATAAACTCAGCTCGAATGATCATTTTCGTTTGGAAGTTAAAGACAAGGGTGACGATGGAAAAATACCTATATTAGTGTTACAAAAATCTCTAGACAGAGAGTCTGCGGCAAGCCACTCGTTAGTTTTGACTGCACTCGATGGAGGTAAACCTCCAAAATCTGGCGAAATGAATATTTTAGTAAATGTTTTAGATGTAAATGATAATGCACCCATTTTCTCTAAAAATGTATATTCTGCAGTGATCTACGAAAACGCACCAGTAGGCACAACAGTTATACGAGTGAATGCTACTGATTTAGATGAAGGACCAAATGGAGATGTTGTTTACTCCTTTGGAAACAGCGTAAATCGTAGGTTATTCAAACTATTTGACATAAATTCATTAACGGGCGAAATCGTTGTTAAACATCCAACAGACTATGAGCAGAAAGATAAATACGAAATTGAAATACAAGCATCAGATAAAGGCATTGCTCCTCTAACGTCAGAAAAAAGTGTCATCATCAAGATAGTTGACGTGAACGATAATGCACCTGAGATTGAGGTTACTTCATTTTCAAGTTCTACTCCTGAAAACTCCAGACCTGGAACTACAGTTGCTCTTATCAGTGTCAGTGACTTGGACTCTGGTCTAAATGGAAAAGTTATTTGCTCCATCGGTGACGATGTTCCATTTGCTTTAACACCATCCCTACAAGATAAAATGTTTTCATTAATCACCAAATCTCCTCTGGATAGAGAGAAACAGTCCATATATGACGTAACAATAACTGCAAAAGACGCTGGTCAGCCACCACTGTCATCTGAAAAGACAATTAGTATTCTCGTGTCAGACGTGAATGACAATAGTCCAGAGTTTTTATTGAACCCCTATACCGCTTACATCACTGAAGCTAATAAGCCAGGTGCCTCTGTGTTTTCGGTGAAAGCTTTTGATGCTGATGAGAATGAGAATGGACACGTTTCATATCACATTCTCAGAGACGGAAGTGGGGACAATAAAGTGACCTCATTTCTCAACATAAACTCTGAAAATGGAGACATTGTGGCGCTCAAAAGTTTTGACTTCGAAATACTGAAAACTTTCCAGTTCCACGTTGTTGCGTCAGATTCTGGAACTCCTTCACTGAGCAGCAACGTCACAGTGAACGTTTTCATTCTGGATCAGAACGACAACGCTCCAGTCATCCTGTATCCAGTCAGCTCTAACGGTTCTGCTGAAGGTGTGGAGGAGATTCCTCGTAATGTGAACGCAGGATACGTGGTAACCAAAGTCAGAGCCTATGACGCTGATATAGGATACAACGGTTGGTTACTGTTTTCACTGCAGGAAGTTACCGACCACAGTCTCTTTGCGTTGGACCGCTATACAGGACAGATCAAAACACTTCGCCCATTCACAGAGACAGACGAGGCTGAGCATAAACTGGTCATACTGGTGAAAGACAATGGGAACGTTTCACTCTCAGCAACAGCTACTGTTATTGTCAAAGTTGTGGAGCCCAAAGAAGCTTTTGCAGTTTCTGATGTTAAAAGTTCAGCAAAAGCCGATGAGGACAATAATGTGACTTTTTACTTGATGATAACTTTGGGCTCAGTTTCAGCTCTTTTTCTCATCAGTATCATTGTGTTGATTGTAATGCAGTGTCCAAAGTCCACAGACTATACTTCTAAATATCTACCAGAGACTAATTATGATGGAACACTGTGTCACAGCATCCAGTACAGATCTGGAGACAAACGATACATGTTAGTTGGACCAAGGATGAGTATAGGATCTACTATAGTCCCAGGAAATCATGCGAATACTTTAGTGCTCCCTGACAGAAGGAGAAAATGTGAAGAGGTAAGATTATTCATGTGTAAACTGTGACATAAGGTTTTAAATATATCCATGATGCCTCCATAACGTTTTGTATGGCTACAGCTTGTGTTTGCTAACTTTGGTTCTTGCTGACAATAGTCACGGGAAGGATTGTTTATTTTTAGTTAGTTATTTATTACGTTGCGAAAACACCTATTTCAGAATTAGCCTGAACAAGTAATTTTGTCAAATTGCTGATTTAATTGTGACAGGACTAAAATAATTATTTATTTATTATTATTTTATTGTGCAGATGTGTTTTCTTACAATGGTAAGGTAAGTATTACAGGTTGGTCGATTGAATAAACGAAAGACGATTTTTTTTCCAGATTACTGTATCTGCATCGTCAGTAAGCCTATATTTCAAATAGCCTTAAATATCGCGAAATAAACTTGCAAGTGAATGTGAAAAGTCTTGTGACGGCCACTGTCCATGGTGCTGAAAGTGTTTAGGATTCTTTTTTGACTCTCATATCGCTATCAGCATCTTGATTACAAGAATGTCATCGAAATGTGTGTTTCTGTTCCGTTCCAAATAAGGTTTTGTGTTCCCCTGCGTACATTCAGACAGTTGCAACGACTAAAATTAATGTACAGGCAAGGGCAGGTCAGAATATATGCTTCCAAGTTTCTGCAGTGACAAATAAGGACGCACGGTGTCAGTGTAATGTAAAACGTCAGCCTGACGCGTGTTTTATCGTCATTATTGTTTCGTTCCACCCCCTCACAACACTGGCACTGCGATACAGACAGTATTGTTTCTGTTCTTATTCTTTGCTAATGGTAGATATGCCTTAATCTCCATAGTGGGTGTCTTACGCTCAAAATATTGAAACTGTCTGAATTCTGTTGTTTCTTTGTTTTTTTTTTTTTTTTTTTTTTTTTTTTTTTATGAAATGACTATTGTGGCGGATTACTGGTGATTTTGGCTTCAACCATGGAACAAAGGCGACGCGAGACAGGGTTGTCGCTGGGATATCTGGTGGGCTGCGTGGTTGCTGTGCTGTTGTGTAGCGTCGCCTCGGCGCAGATAAGATATTCAATCTCTGAGGAAGTTGACGAAGGCACTGTGGTTGGAAACATCGCAAAAGATCTGGGATTAGACAAAAACACGTTGAAAGACAGGAAGTATCGAATTGTATCTACTAATGCTGATCATCTTTACCATGTGAATCAAAACGATGGCATCCTGTACGTAAGTCGACGGATTGACAGAGAAGAGATTTGCCCTCAGAGCAGTACGTGTTTAATTAATTTAAAAACTGTGTTAGAAAACCCACTGGAGGTGCATTATGTTGGAGTAGAGGTGCTGGATATAAATGATCATTCTCCTAGTTTTCAAGAGAAAGAAACTATAGTAGAAATTTCAGAGTCTGTGTTACCCGGAGTGCGTATTCAGCTTAAAGCTTCTCGTGATCCAGACAGCAGTCAATATTCAGTGCAACAATATAAACTCAGTAATAATGAACACTTCCGTTTGGAGGTTAAGGATAAAGGAGAGGATGGCAAAATACCCATCTTAATTGTGCAAAAATCTTTAGACAGGGAATCTAGTGGGAGCCACTCTTTAGTATTGACTGCACTGGATGGGGGCAAACCTCCGAAATCTGGTGAAATTAATGTTTTGGTGAATGTTCTAGATATTAATGACAACGCTCCTGTTTTCATGACAGATGTTTATTCAGTAATGCTCAGTGAAAACTCTCCAGTAGGCACCACAATTATACAAGTGAATGCAACTGATTTGGATGAAGGACCAAATGGAGATGTAGTTTATTCATTTACCAACAGCATTAATCAAAGGCTATTAAACATATTTGATTTGAATCCATCTACAGGCGAGGTGACTGTTAAAGGCTTAATAGACTATGAGGAAAAAGACAAATATGATATTGAGATTCGAGCATCTGACAAAGGGACTGCGCCATTGGCTACAGAAAAAAGTATCATCATCAAGATAGTTGATGTGAATGATAACGCACCTGAGATTGAGGTCACTTCATTTTCAAGTTCTATTCCTGAAGACTGCAGGCCTGGAACTACAGTTGCTCTTATCAGTGTCAGTGACTTGGACTCTGGTCTAAATGGAAAAGTATTTTGCGCCATAAGTGAAGATGTTCCATTTGCTTTATCACCATCCTTACAAGATAAAATGTTTTCATTAGTGACCAAATCTCCTCTGGACAGAGAGAAACAGGCACAATATGACTTGACAATAACTGCAAAAGACGCTGGTCAGCCACCACTGTCATCTCAAAAAACAATTAATGTTCTCGTATCAGATGTGAATGATAACAGTCCAAAGTTTTCACTGAGCCCTTATACTTTTTACATCACTGAAGCTAATGAGCCAGGTGCCTCTGTGTTTTCAGTTAAAGCTTTTGATGTTGATGAAAATGAGAATGCACAAATTTCATATCACATTCTTAGAGATGGAAGTGGGGACAATAAAGTGACTTCATTTCTCAACATAAACTTTGAAAATGGAGACATTATCGCGTTAAAAAGCTTCGACTTCGAAACACTAAAAACTTTCCAGTTCCACGTTGTTGCGTCTGATTCTGGAACTCCGCCACTGAACACCAACGTCACAGTGAACGTTTTCATTCTAGATCAGAACGACAACGCTCCAGTCATCCTGTATCCAGTCAGTTCTAACGGTTCTGCTGAAGGTTTGGAGGAGATTCCTCGCAATGTGAACGCAGGATACGTGGTAACCAAAGTCAGAGCCTATGACGCTGATATAGGATACAACGGTTGGTTACTGTTTTCACTGCAGGAAGTTACTGACCACAGTCTCTTTGTTTTGGACCGTTATACAGGACAGATCAAAACTCTTCGCCCATTCACAGAGACAGACGAGGCTGAGCATAAACTGGTCATACTGGTGAAAGACAATGGGAACGTTTCACTCTCAGCAACAGCTACTGTCATTGTCAAAGTTGTGGAGCCCAAAGAAGCTTTTGCAGTTTCTGATGTTAAAAGTTCAACAAAAGCAGATGAGGATAATAATGTGACTTTTTACTTGATGATAACTTTGGGCTCAGTTTCAGCTCTTTTTCTCATCAGTATCATTGTGTTGATTGCAATGCAATGCTCAAAGTCCACAGACCATACTTCTAAATATTTACAAGAGACTAATTATGATGGAACACTGTGTCACAGCATCCAGTACAGATCTGGAGACAAACGGTACATGTTAGTTGGACCAAGGATGAGTATAGGATCTACTATAGTCCCAGGAAGCCATGCAAATACACTGGTGCTCCCTGACAGGAGGAGAGCATCTGAGGAGGTAAGAACACATATCAAGCTATATTCTTTATGCACAGTTGTTGCATTTCTGAGATGTGTTAATTGTATTGCATTTAGGTTAATCATAAGTACGTTAATCATAAGTATGATGACATTGAAAGCACTTCCTCGTTATTCTCATAGCTTTGTAAACAATTCGTCTTAAAATTAATATAAATAAATAAATAAATAAATAAATAAATAAATAAATAAATAAATAAATAAATAAATATACTATCACCAAACATAAAGGTTAAGACTGAGGTTAAAGTTAGGGCCAAAAAAGGATTGAGGTGAGGGTTACGATAAATGTCCGGGTTAGGCTTAATCGGACATCCGTTTTTTACTCACACCCTGATCTGTGAGTCCATATGCGCCACTTTGGTGTTGTACTACACTTGAGTGTTCCATTGTCCAGTGTGCCTGCTACTGCAACTAATGCCAGTTGGCCTAATTGGGAGTATATTTTTTTTAAGTGTTCAAACTAATCTCAAAATTTAAAGAAGCTTCATTCTTTTACCTGGCATCATTGAACAACCAAATAAAACTGTTTTTATTCCTTCTTTTCTCCATTATTTGCTTTGTTTTGTTGCATCAGTAATTTAATCACAAGGTGTCAGTGCAGTATCAAAAAGGACTCTTCGCGAGCTTCTCACCGTGGCACTTTGGATCCACCTCTTCAATGACTGCCTCAGACAATGTAGTCGCAGTCTTTTCTGAGCTTCTCGCTGCCTTTGTGAATACACTGCGCAATCATGTTTGTCATTGTTGGCGGAAAATGAATATTCTTATGTAGGATTTGGATCTTGTCGTAATGAAGTCATTGACTGTCTAACATATTATTGGCAGCTTCGTGTTTAACGATGGAACAAAGAAGACACAAGGGGCGAAAGGCGCAAGGATACTTTGTCAGTGGCATGGCTGTTTTGCTTTTGTGGAGCGTGGCCTCGGCTCAGATACGATATTCCGTCCCGGAGGAGGTTAACGAAGGAACTGTGGTTGGAAATATAGCTAAAGATCTTGGATTAGACAAAGCCACACTAAAAGACAGGAAGTATCGTATTGTGTCTAATGTTGCGCAGCATCTTTTCCATGTAAATCAAAACGATGGGATTCTGTATACGAGCCGAAAGATTGACAGAGAAGAGGTGTGTGCGCAAACCAGTACGTGTTTAATAAATCTAAAAACAGTACTAGAAAACCCATTAGAAGTGCACTATGTTGGAGTGGAAGTCTTGGATATAAATGATCATCCTCCCAGCTTTTCAGATAAAGAGAAAATGCTGGAGATATCAGAGTCCGTGTTACCCGGAGTACGTACTCCACTGCAACCTGCACGAGATCCAGACGGTGTTCCATTTTCTGTTCAGCAGTATAAACTCAGCTCTAATGACCACTTTCGTTTGGAAGTTAAGGACAAGGGAGAGGATGGTAAAATACCCCTTTTAATTGTTCAAAAATCTTTAGATAGAGAGTCATTGAGAAACCACTCATTAGTACTTACGGCTTTGGATGGAGGGAAACCTCCGAAATCTGGTGAAATGAATATACTGATAAAGGTTTTAGACATAAACGATAATGCTCCCGTTTTCTCCCAGGACGTTTATTCTGTAATGCTCAATGAAAACGCTCCGATTGGAACCACAGTGATACAAGTAAATGCAACAGATTTAGATGAAGGTCCAAATGGAGAAGTAGTTTACTCATTTAGTAGTATTGTTAATAGTAGGCTACTCACAATTTTTGACATAAATCCATCAACAGGGGAACTAATTGTAAAAGGTTTGATAGACTATGAAGGGAAAGACAGATATGAGATTGAAATTCAGGCATCAGATAAAGGCCTCGCTCCTTTGTCAACCCAAAAAAGCGTAATTATTAGAATAGTTGACGTGAACGATAACGCACCTGAGATTGAAGTTACTTCATTTTCAAGCTCTATTCCTGAAGACTCCAGACCTGGAACTACAGTTGCTCTTATCAGTGTCAGTGACTTGGACTCTGGTCTTAATGGAAAAGTTATTTGCGCCATAAGTGAAGATGTTCCATTTGCTTTATCACCATCCTTACAAGATAAAATGTTTTCATTAGTGAGCAAATCTCCTCTGGACAGAGAGAAACAGTCAATATATGACCTGACAGTAACAGCAATGGATGCTGGTCATCCTGTATTGTCGTCTGAGAAGACAATACCTGTTGTGTTGTCAGATGTGAATGACAACAGTCCAAAATTTTTTCAGAGCCCTTATACTTTTTACATCACCGAAGCTAATGAGCCAGGTGTCTCTGTGTTTTCAGTTAAAGCTTTTGATGTTGATGAGAATGAGAATGGACACATTTCATATAATATTCTCAGAGACGGAATTGGGGACAGTAAAGTGACCTCATTTCTCAACATAAACTCTGAAAATGGAGATATTATGGCGCTCAAAAGTTTTGACTTTGAAACACTAAAAACTTTCCAGTTCCACGTTGTTGCGTCAGATTCAGGAACTCCGCCACTGAACACCAACGTCACAGTGAACGTTTTCATTCTAGATCAGAACGACAACGCTCCAGTCATCCTGTATCCAGTCAGTTCTAACGGTTCTGCTGAAGGTGTGGAGGAGATTCCCCGTAATGTGAACGCAGGATACGTGGTGACTAAAGTCAGAGCATATGACGCTGATATAGGATATAACGGCTGGTTACTGTTTTCACTGCAGGAAGTTACTGACCACAGTCTCTTTGTTTTGGACCGCTATACAGGACAGATCAAAACACTTCGCCCATTCACAGAGACGGACGAGGCTGAGCATAAACTGGTCATACTGGTGAAAGACAATGGGAACGTTTCACTCTCAGCAACAGCTACTGTCATTATCAAAGTTGTGGAACCCAAAGAAACTTTTGCAGCTTCTGATGTTAAAAGTTCAACAAAAGCAGATGATGACAATAATGTGACTTTTTACCTGATGATAACTTTGGGCTCAGTTTCAGCTCTTTTTCTCATCAGTATCATTGTGTTGATTGCAATGCAGTGTTCAAAGTCCACAGACTATACTTCTAAATATCTACCAGAGACTAATTATGATGGAACATTGTGTCACAGCATCCAGTACAGATCTGGAGACAAACGGTACATGTTAGTTGGACCAAGGATGAGTATAGGATCTACTATAGTCCCAGGAAATCATGCGAATACTTTAGTGCTCCATGACAGAAGGAGAGTGTCTGAAGAGGTAAGAGTTTTTTTCCCAGGGAATCCCTGCTTTGTGCAGTCTTTTGGTCACATGTGCAGTCTTTTGGTCCTTTTGCGATTTGATTGTCTTATTTTTTCCTCTTTGCTGTGTAACATGTCGGTGTCTGATACAAAGTGAAACATGTAATTTCAGTCACAAAATGTCATCTGATCGTTTTCCCTATTAGTCAAACATGTGGTCAGCTATACTGTGTTTATAGGCGATGAAGTTCGCTGTCTATGGTGCTGATAAATTTGGTTTTAGTCCCATGTCTCCAGTTTGTTACTGAGAAACGTTAAAATCCACACATGGATTAAATGCTTTTTTTTGCAGAGCGACTGAATTGAAATATTTGGAGAAACTACTTGTGACACTGGCAAAATATTTGCTTTTGTGTACTCCATAACCTCCGAATCAAGCTGAATGAACATTAAACCCTACAATATTACTATAACAAAGTAAAAATTATCATTATCTTGCAGTGAACGTCGTGATCGCATGGTGTCAGTGTGTTTGGAAAATAACGTCTTTCGTCTTCACTGTATTTTGGATCCACCTCTTTGTAGCGCCCTCAGCTCGACACTAAAGAGTCGCTTTCTGTTATGCCTTTGATACACACGGTCCTTTATTTCTCATCACATTTGAAACAGTGACGAGGTGCATACAGGGATGATCTGGTTTCATTTCTTTCAAAACTATTATTGAGCCGAGAAGGATTCGGAAACTGCTAGTTTTTAATCATGGAACAAAGAGGATGCGAGGCTAGAAAGGCGAGAGGACGGTGGATCCTTTGCGTGATTGCTGTGTTTTTGTGGAGTAAGGCATCGGCGCAATTGAGGTATTCAATTTCCGAGGAAGTCGACGAAGGAACAGTTGTTGGTAATATCGCAAAAGATCTTGGATTGGATAAAAACACGTTGAAAGACAGGAAGTATAGAATTGTGTCCAGCAATGCGGATCCTATTTTCCATGTAAACCAAAACAATGGCATCCTGTACGTGAGCCGAAAGATAGACAGGGAAGCTGTGTGCGAGCGGACCAGCACGTGTATGATAAATGTAAAAACGGTGCTAGAAAACCCACTAGAGGTGCACTATGTAGGAGTGGAGGTGTTGGATATAAATGACCATTATCCCAGTTTCCCAGAGAAAGACAAAACGTTGGAGATTTCAGAGTCTGTGCTGCCAGGAGTCCGCATTCCTCTAAAAGCATCACGGGATCCAGACGGTGGTGCCTTTTCAATTCAGCAGTATAAACTCAGCCCAAACGACCATTTCCGTTTAGAAGTTAAAGACAAAGGCGAAGATGGTAAAATACCAATTTTAATTGTGCAAAAATCTTTGGACAGAGAGTCTGCGGGAAGTCACTCGTTAGTACTGACCGCACTGGACGGAGGGAAACCTCCGAAATCTGGTGAAATGAATATACTTGTAAAGATTTTAGATGTAAATGATAATACACCCGTTTTCTCTCAGGATGTTTACTCTGTGATGCTTGATGAAAACGTTCCGGTAGGCACGACGGTCATACAAGTAAATGCAACTGATTTAGATGAAGGGGCAAATGGAGAAGTTGTGTATTCATTCAGCAACAGTGTCAGTCACAGATTGTTTACGCTTTTTGATATCAACCCATCAACAGGTGAAATAACTGTCAAAGGTTTAATAGACTATGAAGAAAAAGATAAATATGAAATTGAAATACAAGCATCAGACAAAGGCCCCGCTCCTCTAGCAACACAAAAAAGTGTAATCATCAAGATAGTTGACGTAAATGATAACGCACCTGAGATTGAGGTCACCTCATTTTCAAGCTCTGTTTCTGAAGACTCTAGACCTGGAACTACAGTTGCTCTTATCAGTGTCAGTGACCTGGACTCAGGTCTTAATGGAAAAGTTATTTGCTCCATAGGTGAGGATGTTCCATTTGCTTTATCACCATCTCTGCAAGATAAAATGTTTTCATTAGTAACCAGATCTCCTCTGGATAGAGAGAAACAGTCAATATATGACCTGACAATAACAGCAATGGATGCTGGTCATCCTGTATTGTCGTCTGAGAAGACAATAAGTGTTGTGTTGTCAGATGTGAATGACAACAGTCCAAAATTTTTTCAGAGCCCTTATACTTTTTACATCACTGAAGCTAATGAGCCAGGTGTTTCTGTGTTTTCAGTTAAAGCTTTCGATGTTGATGAGAATGAGAATGGACACATTTCATATAATATTCCCAGAGACGGAATTGGGGACAGTAAAGTGACCTCATTTCTCAACATAAACTCTGAAAATGGAGAGATTATGGCGCTCAAAAGTTTTGACTTCGAAACACTTAAAACTTTCCAGTTCCACGTTGTTGCGTCAGATTCAGGAACTCCGTCACTGAACAGCAACGTCACAGTGAACGTGTTCATTCTGGATCAGAACGACAACGCTCCAGTCATCCTGTATCCAGTCAGTTCTAACGGTTCTGCTGAAGGTGTGGAGGAGATTCCACGCAATGTGAACGCAGGATACGTGGTAACCAAAGTCAGAGCATATGACGCTGATATAGGATATAACGGCTGGTTACTGTTTTCACTGCAGGAAGTTACTGACCACAGTCTCTTTGTTTTGGACCGCTATACAGGACAGATCAAAACACTTCGCCCATTCACAGAGACGGACGAGGCTGAGCATAAACTGGTCATACTGGTGAAAGACAATGGGAACGTTTCACTTTCAGCAACAGCTACTGTTATTGTTAAAGTTGTGGAGCCCAAAGAAGCTTTTGCAGCTTCTGATGTTAAAAGTTCAACAAAAGCAGATGATGACAATAACGTGACTTTTTACCTGATGATAACTTTGGGCTCGGTTTCTGCTCTTTTTCTCATCAGTATCATTGTGTTGATTGCAATGCAGTGTTCAAAGTCCACAGACTATACTTCTAAATATCTACCAGAGACTAATTATGATGGAACACTGTGTCACAGCATCCAGTACAGATCTGGAGACAAACGGTACATGTTAGTTGGACCAAGAATGAGTATAGGATCTACTATAGTCCGAGGAAGCCATGCGAATACTCTAGTGCTGCCTGACAGGAGGGGAACATGTGAAGAGGTAAGACATTCATTTTCAGGTCAAGAGCAGTGTCTATAAGTGAAACGTCAATAGATTGTACAAGACTGCTGTGATAACCTAGAAGAAAAAATAGTTCTCAAATAGAGGAGACTTCACTTGATTGGGAAATTAAACACTTTTGTGCTGATGTGTCAGGGGAGAGAGATCCAGAGAGGTAACATTTATCAATACAAAACACACGTATATTTGAAGAAGCTCTGTTCTTAAAATTACTGGTCAAAACACTGAAACAACAGTTACTAAACAAGTTTATCCCATATGATTAACGTCACGAGTTAAAAGTGAGCCACATTTGTACCTCGTTGACATGTTCACTTTTTTGGACACAAGTGTCTGTGTAACATCTGTTGGAGTTTTTTTTTTCTCATAACGTTCATCAACTTGACATATTAGTGCAGTCCTGTCCAAAGTCCAGTCCTGTCCGTGGTTTTGAATTTAAATTTATTTAACGCAGCCACTTTGAAAATATAAATAAAATATCGCTGTATGATATATACGACATTACAGCTTTTGCTTTTGATTCTTCGCTATTGATTTATTTAATCAATAGCACCGACGCGTAGGACAGCTCCAAGATCCAACCTCATTCTGTCAGCTTCGCAAGTCTAACTCCAACTGTCTGCTCCACTTGTTTCATAAATGTATGGAATGTGTTACAGTGTTAATACATATTTTTTAACACTTAACATTACAATATATATATATATATATATATATATATATATACTAATAATGTATGACATAATTAAGGTTACATAAAACTGACAAAAGTGTTCACCACCTGTCTTGTCTGGTGTTTTCGTTGCTACATCAACATCTGCTTTTTTACTTTTTAGACAAAGCTGCAATAACTATCTGTGTCGCATGGTGACAGTAAAATTGCATTGTCTCTGCATATCTTTTCATCATGACAACGAGCTCCAACGCTGCTTTTTGGCATTGCGTGAAAATAGCTTGAATACGAAGACATAGCTCTGTATCCGAGACAGCACTAGGTTGGGGATGGGGCGCAGTTTGTAACCAAAAGAGGTTGACTATCGTTTCTTGGCCATACTCATATAATCCGGGACTATTTTATGTGTACATCATGGAACAGTGGGGACGCCATAGGTGGATGGAGCGATGGAGATGCGCCACTTACGTGTTGGTCCTGGTAACATTCTGCAGCGAAGCCACGACTCAGATTAGATATTCTATCTCCGAAGAGGTGAAAGAAGGAAGTGTTGTTGGAAACATAGCGAAGGATTTGGGACTTGATAAGGCTACACTGAAAAATAGAGAATATCGTATTGTTGGCAGTTCTAAGGAACCCCTTTTTAATTTGGATAAAGAAGACGGTATCCTGTATGTCAGAAGGAAAGTAGACAGGGAAGAGATCTGTGAACGCAGTGACGCGTGTGTAATAAGCCTTAAAACAGTACTAGAAAATCCCCTGGAAATCCATTATGTGGCCATAGAAGTGCTGGACATAAACGACAATTCTCCCGTCTTTCCAGAGAAACAGAAAAGGCTGGAGATATTCGAATCGACATTACCAGGGGCACGATTCCAGCTTCAACCTGCACGCGACCCAGACGGTGTTCAGTTTTCTGTTCAGCAATATAAGCTGAGTCACAATGACCACTTTCGTTTGGAAGTAAAGGAGAGGGGCGAAGAGCGTAAGATGCCCTTTCTGATTTTACAGAAGCAATTAAACAGAGAGGTTATGGGGGAACACAAACTTCTGCTTTCCGCTATTGATGGTGGGAGACCGGCGAGGTCTGGAACAATAGAGATACTGATTGTGGTGCTTGACGTCAATGATAATTCACCAGTTTTTATACAAGAGGCGTATTCCGCCACTATAAATGAAAACACAGCCCCTGGTACAATAGTTATACAGGTCAATGCGACAGATTTGGATGAGGGCGCAAACAGCGACATATTTTACTCATTTGGAAAAGAAGTTGATGCAAATGTGCCAAAACTATTTAGTATAGATCCAGAGACTGGGGAAATTAAAGTGATAGGTGTAATTGATTTTGAAGAAAAGAAAACATATGAAATTGATGTACAAGCTTCAGACAAGGGCACCGTTCCTTTGTCCTCAGACAAAACTGTGACAATAAAAGTAATTGACCTTAACGATAATACGCCAGAAATTGAAGTAACATCGTTTTCCAAATCGGTTCCAGAGGATTCTAGAATTAGAACAACTGTAGCTTTGATCAGCGCCAATGATTTGGATTCAGGCTCAAATGGAAAGGTTTCTTGTTTCATACGTGAGGACGTTCCCTTCGTTGTGTCGCCGTCCTTTCAAGATAACATGTACGCCATAGTGACCAAGTCCCAATTAGACAGAGAAGAAGCGTACTTTTATGAAATGACAATTGTTGCAAAGGACACCGGTGAGCCACCACTCTCATCTGAAAATATAGTAACCATAGTTATATCAGATGTAAATGATAACAGACCGCAGTTTTTATTGATTCCCTATACCTTTTATATTTTTGAAAATAACGACTTGACAGCACCATTGTTTTCAGTCAGCGCGTCTGATCTTGACGATAATGACAATGCGCGTATTTCCTATCACATTCACAGACACAGTCCTGGAGACAGTAGTGGGTTATTTTTAAACATAAACTCTGAAAATGGAGATGTTACGGCGCTCAAAAGTTTTGACTTTGAAACACTAAAAACTTTCCAGTTCCACGTTGTTGCGTCAGACTCAGGAACTCCGTCACTGAGCAGCAACGTCACAGTGAACGTTTTCATTCTGGATCAGAACGACAACGCTCCGGTCATCCTGTATCCAGTCAGCTCTAACGGTTCTGCTGAAGGTGTGGAGGAGATTCCTCGCAATGTGAACGCAGGATACGTGGTGACGAACGTCAGAGCCTATGACGCTGATATAGGATACAACGGTTGGTTACTGTTTTCACTGCAGGAAGTTACCGACCACAGTCTCTTTGTTTTGGACCGCTATACAGGACAGATCAAAACACTTCGCCCATTCACAGAGACGGACGAGGCTGAGCATAAACTGGTCATACTGGTGAAAGACAATGGGAACGTTTCACTCTCAGCAACAGCTACTGTTATTGTTAAAGTTGTGGATCCTAAAGAAGCTTTTGCAGCTTCTGATGTTAAAAGTTCAACAAAAGCAGATGATGACAATAACGTGACTTTTTACCTGATGATAACTTTGGGCTCGGTTTCTGCTCTTTTTCTCATCAGTATCATTGTGTTGATTGCAATGCAGTGTTCAAAGTCCACAGACTATACTTCTAAATATCTACCAGAGACTAATTATGATGGAACACTGTGTCACAGCATCCAATACAGATCTGGAGACAAACGGTACATGTTAGTTGGACCAAGGATGAGTATAGGATCTACTATAGTCCCAGGAAGCCATGCGAATACATTAGTGCTCCCTGACAGGAGGAGAGTGTCTGAGGAGGTAAGACCCGCTTTTTTAATCAGGGAAGATATTTTCATCAGAGTACACGTGCATAATTGTATTTTTTAAAAAAAATAGACGATCGCTCCACCTTGTGAGAAATTAGAAAGTTACCACAGGCACATATAAGTGAGATAGGTAGTCACTGGCGTTTAATTAAGGTGTTATTTGTTTACAAGGGGTTGGATGTACAGCCGTTTATCAATGACATTCTTTGTTTGACTGGGCAATTACACACAATTTTGCTGATGTATATGGCTAACTACACCACATTTGTCTAAAATATATTGAATGCGTGTTGCAACATATTAGAACATAAATGTACTCAAATACAGTATATCATTCCTGACGAAAAGAAGAATCTGTATTATCTAGTTGATATAATGTCCTTTTGTTTTGCACACGTTAATCGACGTTGAATACCAGGGGATGTGCAGGTTGCGTTCTTGAGTTTCCCTTAACGTCATAGCCTATGCAGAAATCATGTCAAATCTTAGGCTAGACTGTATTATCGTCCAACTTGTGTGATTACATGAGGTTGCTGTCGCTGTCCGTGGTGCTGAAATTTGCTTCAGTCAAATTCTTTTTTTTTTCAAAGTGCTAAAAAGAAACATTACATAGATTTTCTTATGGCACTCTTGTCCGTGACTCTAGCTCATTGTTTCATGACTAATTTATTTAGAGCTTACTAGATCAGCGTCATTATTTGAGATTCATGAATCATGTGACTTCTCACCGGGTACTCCGGCTTCCTCCCACACTCCAAAAACATGCATATTTGGGGATTCGGCCAATTGGACATTCTAAATTGCCCATAGGTGTGAATGTGAGAGTGAATGATTGGCTGTCTCTATGTGGCCCTGTGATGGACTGGCGACCTGTCCAGGGTGTACCCTGCCTCTCGCCCTATGTCAGCTGGAGTTAGGCACCAGCGCCCCCCGCGACCCTCAGTGCAGAATAAAGTGGAAGAAAATGAGTGAGTGAGTGAGTGAGTGAGTGAGTGAGTGAGTGAGTGAGTGTTAATCTGATGTCGCGTGCATTATTTTATTCTGATTATGAAGAACACATTTTCTTATTATTATAATTGTTATTTATTTATTTATTAATATACTCCGATTATAGCTTGTTAAAAGAAAGGAAGAAAGAAAACAAGACAGAATTTTGTGCAGTGATTTTTTTTTTACTTCTTTATTTCTATTCATTATGTGCAGGATTATATTACAGTCAGTTTATCAAGAGCACAGAGCAGGCACACGTGTCTATTGCAGTCAATTTTAAAACAGTTGTTTATATAGAATTCCTTGTAAATACAGAATCCCGGATAATGTTATCTTAGAGCAGTAATAATTTCCTGCAAGGCTGCATTTGATCGCAGGATGTCACTGCAGAAGCAGCCCTGTTCAGCATGTTGTAAAAAGGAATCCATACCCTAAAAATTTTCCTTGGCAAATTTTCGGTGAAGGCAACACTACGTCTCTGTGGATGCTGGACCTGGATATGCAAATTGCACACTTTAAAAAGTTTTTGATTGATATATGATGGCTGTCGTATGTTTTATGGTTTAACCATTTCATATTTTTGTGGATTTTAATATTTTTTCTTTTCAAATATGGCAGAAAGGGGAGGATATGGAGGATGGTCGAGGGGACTGGTCGCTCTCGTTGCAGTAACGTTTATGTTGTGGGGTGTTTGTTATGCCCACACAAGATATTCAATTTCTGAGGAGCTCAAAGAAGGAACTCTGGTTGGAAATATATCTAAAGACTTAGGTCTGGATCTCAGTATTTTGAAAGCAAGGGGATTTCGTATTGTGTCTGGCTCGAACGACCCGATGTTTCAGGTGAACCAGAATGATGGCATTATATATGTAAATAAGAAAATAGACAGGGAGGAAGTGTGTGAGCGGAGCAGTACATGTTTAATAAATTTGAAAGCAGTGCTGGAGGACCCATTAGAAATACATTATGTCTCGGTGGAGATTCAAGACCTAAATGACCACAGTCCCACCTTCTCCGAAAATGAGACGGGACTGGAGATATTCGAGTCAGCGCTACCCGGTGAACGCTTCCAGCTGCAGGCTGCGAGTGATTCAGATAGCGGGATTTTTTCTGTTCAACAGTATAAACTAAGTCCGAATGATCATTTTCGTTTGGAGGTAAGAGACAGGGGCAGCGATGGTAAAATTCCTATTTTGTTCTTACAAAAATCCCTAGACAAAGAAACCGAAAGACATCATAAACTTACGCTCTCTGCAATTGATGGAGGAAAACCTCCTCGGACAGGAACTACTGACTTATTAGTAGAGGTTTTGGACGTTAATGACAATCAACCTGTGTTTACTAAAGACACGTATTCCATCTTGCTTCCCGAAAATTCGCCTGTTGGTACAATGGTAATTCAAGTGAACGCCACTGATTTAGATGACGGTTTGAATGGCGAAGTTGTTTACTCCTTTGGAAGAAATGTTAATGGTAATTTGCGCCAACTTTTTGATATAGACAGGAAAACGGGCGAAATAACTGTTAGAGGATTGTTGGACTACGAAGAAAAAGACATATATGAAATCGATATACAGGCATCTGATAGGGGCATTGTTCCTTTAAAAGCGGACCAAAGCATAATCATAAATGTAATTGACCTAAACGATAATATTCCCGAGATCGAGGTAACGTCATTTTCTAGCGCAATTCCAGAGGATTCTAAACCTGGAACAACCGTTGCACTAATTAGTGTCAGTGACCTGGACTCTGGTCTAAACGGAAAGGTAATTTGTTTTATCAGTGAGAGTGTTTCGTTTACCTTAAATCCATCCCTACAAGATAATATGTATTCTCTTGTCACAAAATCGTCGCTGGACAGAGAATATCAATCTCATTATGATGTCACAGTAGTTGCAAAAGATGGAGGTGAACCACCTTTATCGTCAGAAAAGACAATAAGTGTTGCTGTGTCTGATGTAAATGACAACAGACCAAAGTTCTCACTGAGCCCCTATTCGTTTTACGTCACTGAGAACAACATCCCAGGAATATCTTTATTTTCTGTGACGGCCTCTGATTGTGATGCGAATGAGAATGGACAAATTTCATATCACATTCTCAGAGACGGAAGTGGGGACAATAAAGTGACTTCATTTCTCAACATAAACTCTGAAAATGGAGACATTGTGGCGCTCAAAAGTTTTGACTTCGAAATACTGAAAACTTTCCAGTTCCACGTTGGTGCGTCAGATTCAGGAACTCCGTCACTGAGCAGCAACGTCACAGTGAACGTGTTCATTCTGGATCAAAACGACAACTCCCCAGTCATCCTATATCCAGTCAGTTCTAACGGTTCTGCTGAAGGCGTGGAGGAGATTCCCCGCAATGTGAACGCAGGATACGTGGTGACCAAAGTCAGAGCCTATGACGCTGATATAGGATACAACGGTTGGTTACTGTTTTCACTGCAGGAAGTTACTGACCACAGTCTCTTTGCTTTGGACCGCTATACAGGACAGATCAAAACTCTTCGTCCATTCACAGAGACAGACGAGGCTGAGCATAAACTGGTCATACTGGTGAAAGACAATGGGAACGTTTCACTCTCAGTAACAGCTACTGTCGTTGTCAAAATTGTGGAGCCCAAAGAAGCTTTTGTAGCTTCTGATGTTAAAAGTTCAGCAAAAGCAGATGATGACAATAACGTGACTTTTTACCTGATGATAACTTTGGGCTCAGTTTCAGCTCTTTTTCTCATCAGTATCATTGTGTTGATTGCAATGCAGTGTTCAAAGACCACAGACTATACTTCTAAATATCTACAAGAGACTAACTATGATGGAACACTGTGCCACAGCATCCAGTACAGATCTGGAGACAAACGGTACATGTTAGTTGGACCAAGGATGAGTATAGGATCTACTATAGTCCCAGGAAGCCATGCAAATACATTAGTGCTCCCTGATAGGAGAAGAATGTCTGAAGAGGTAAGACCAACTGCCTTATGTCATGGCAGTTCTATGAATACTTCTTACAGGAGATGCCAATCATAATATCAAAATACTGAACCACACATTTGAAACATTTGGATAGAGATTAAATATGTGGCAGACATGCATGAGAGGTAGAGGGAGAGTTAAGTTTGCTATGCTTTGGACAATGAGGTTACCATACAGTGGTGTGAAAGACTGGAAGAAGTTCACATGCATACACACTATAGAATATGATCCCGTTTGATCAATAAGATCCTTTGTGTGAAGTTCTATTTGCTAGACTTCAAGACAGACTCTCTGTTGAACATTGTTTGTTGCCCATAGCAACACATTGGGAGATCCACCTCTCAGAGTCCACTGGCTTTCACAGACAAGCAGGCACTGAGCTGTCTTAGCAACACTAGCAGAATAGGATGAAGGAGGGAGGGCTAGAAAGAGCAGCAGAGGGGGAGGGGAAGTGCCTTTTGTGCAGCTCATCTACATACTGTACATCTGATATTTTATGCAAATTGGTTAATATAGATAGAAACATGTGGATAATGTCAACAAAATCACCAGTGTAAATTAGGAGGCAAATTTATATGAGGGATATTGAAGGCAGAGACAGCTGAGTTTACATATTTTTTATATTGTGTTTTTCCCTCAAACAACTGGGTTAACCTTAGATTTCCAACCTGAAAAATGTCTGTCATTTTAAACTGTCATTAAATTTCCCTTTATTTAAAGAGGATTGGCTATTTTGACCCACTGAACAGCATGTGAAACAGACCACAGCAGTAAATCATTGTGGAATCTGAATGAAGGATGGGAAATAATCAGTGGGCAATTTACACTTTCTTGCTGTTCTGTTGTCCAGCTTCTTTCAGAGTTCTGGTAAAGAGCAATAACTGTCCCTTTCATGCACTCTATGTATATTTCATGTGAATGTGTTTTTGTGAGAGATGGAAAAACAGAAAATGTCTGAGGCATCACATACAGTATGTTGCTGTTCAGCTGCAGAGCTAAACTGAACTGTGCCTGGATAGCAGATGCCGAGGAGAAAAAAAAAGAATATTGATGTCATAAACAAGTGAATCATATCAGATGTACTTCTCTCTTATAACACTAAGAAGTTGTACTGTATGTTTCTTACTGAACTATGAGTACTTTTATTACTTTGGCATTTGTTTTGCATAGAGGGAGGAAAAGAGTAGGAATTGCAATTAGAATGACACACAAGCTTTTCTCCACTGACAATTCTACTGTGTTTGTTGTATTACTGATACAACCAAATTTTAAATTATACCTAGTACTTCCTATTTTCCCTCACTATAAACAACAAACTGCAACCAGAACGCAGTATTATTTCCCTTCTGTATGCTTTCTCTGGAGGTGTGGCTGCTTGCTCAAGTGACATTGTCGATTTGCTTGAACTGAACTGAAATCATTCACAGAGCAATGATCCTTAGATTTTGTGAGTCTGTGTACTGTATGTTGTTAAACGAATGAGAGCAGTTACACCATTGAACCATATTTAGTGTCACATGGAGAGAGAGCGAGAGAAAGAGCAAAATGTCAGGGAGAGAGGAGACAGAGCTGCAGTAGCAGAACAGTTAAGTACTCTATGCATTGTCACTTGAACAGCTTGAAAGAATTAGTCTTAGTTTATGTGGCTGCACATCCATACACATAAATTCTGAATCCATCTCCCCCTCTTATTTTGACTCTGTTTAAAAAGCTGATATTACATCTTTGACCATCTTTGATAATCAAATCAAATATATTTTTATGGTGCCAATTCACAACATGCATGATCTCAAGACCCTTTACACAGTTTAAGGATGAGACCTTACAATATTCACACAATGAGCAATGCACATCAATATGATTGGTTCATCAATGAACACGTAGTTTCCTGAACAAAACAAATGGTTTGGTTTTGTTTGTTTTGAAGCTGGGTTTAATTTTTTTTTCCTGAAGCACCACTGTAACACATTTGTTTTAGTCAAATTTAAGGTAATCTATTAAGTCACAACTCTTAACTGGATAAAACCAATGATCAAAGGCTGTTAAGCTGATTGCAGGAGTTTCAGGATTTGCTGCAGTTTGATTTACATTTTGTGTACATTGGACTCTCTCTTCCATATCAATTTATCTTTAATACAGCTATATATCTAAATGGTAGTCCAAATAATTTTTCAGCATGTTTTAAGGCAAAATACAAAATATATTATTTAGTATTAACATGTCTCCCAGGTGACGTGTTGGCTTTGCTTGGACACTACGAAATGACTGTAAAGGTTTAAGATATCACTATTTGCAGTACAGTCTGTTCTTCTCTGCCTCTGCTCTGTTTCACAGAGTGGCATGCTTTCCCTCCTCTGTTTTTGCAGCTTCCCCTCCCCCATCCACTCTTGGCCTCCTTTTCCCACTTTTATGTGTCTGCCCTTCATTTTGTCTTTCACATGCCACCCTTTTCTGTCTTCCTATCATTCTTGTCTTCCTTTTTGCAGTCTGTCCCCTGTCTCATTCTGCCTCATGTTCTATAGCTCTGTGTTGCTGTGTCTCATGCCTGTAGGGCTATGGCTGTGCTGCATTTGGTGTTGTGTGTCAGTAGGGCACACTCTCCCTAATTGTTCAAGCTTTGTTGGAGGATGACACCACTCACACTGAGGTCAGCAAAAGTAATGTAATCTAATTTACACACACTGTCGTGTGCAGCAAAAACAGCTACTATCTTTAGGTCCACACTTTTTATACACGTGCATCAACATGTGCAGCTGCACAATTCACATATTCAAGTATGTTTAATCCACCTTATGGCAAGGCTGCTTCACTGAAAAAGGGAAAAAAAAAATCACACGAACAGGAGAGAAATACTGTACATATTCACTGTGGGCAAACTGTGTCAATCAAAGTCATGCAGCACAGATGAGATTTTACACTGAGACACAGCTTTTGTGATTAATTCAATGTTAAGTCTCATCTCAGTACAAACCTTCACAGCTGAGCCTGAAAAAAAATGCCCAACTGAACAAACTGTGTGGTTGGCCTATGTTGGTTGGACTCACTAACAGTGTAATAGCTGTTACATAGTATAATAGCAGTTATTATACTTTATAATAACTATAAAAACTAACTGTAGCAGCTCTATCACAGGCTGTATTACTCAATATGCTATACAATTCATTAAACATGTATGGTTCGCAGTCTCTCTCTCCCTCTCTCTCTTATGGAGTCACTTATTTAGCAATGAAAATGAAGTCAATCAATGACATTTTATCCTTTTAGCTCTGTATCTAAAAAAAGAGAAAATGTGAATATAGAGCATCTCAGCACTGACACAGACAATTGTATTTAAAAAAACAATGCTTTTTCATTTTGTCTAGCACGAGTTTTGGCACAGGATTCAAGCTGACTTAGGCCCTTACAACACGCTTAGCATAGTATTTGAAAAATGATAATCAAATACCTCTTTCAGCAGCAACATATAAATGTAGATTTTTATGTGTGTTTTGGTCACCAGGTAACAAAAGTGTATGGGACTGATTCAGACTACTACTGTACTATTAAAAATGTTAGCTTCTAATCTGTGTCACAAGTTTCTAGTTTTATAATATCTCTATTTACAGTTGACAAGATTGACTACAGTGTTGTTTTTCAGTCAAAGATGTGTGGTGTGGGTGTTTGACTGAGGGGATGCAGTGCATCAACTTTGGTTGTTGACTATTACACTGGGATTGCATCTGTTAAAGGTTTATAGATGTTTTTGCTTTATTTGCAGTAGGGTCAGTGATCAGCCACATATTGCAGTTCAGACATTTACAGCAGTTTTTCTGGTTTGATTTTCTTCTGTGTGTTCTCCTTGTGCATTTCTGTGCGGGTGTGTCTGTTTGTGTCAGCACCTTCACTCTGCAGAATATTCAGGTGACTTGGGGTTGGTGAACCAAAAGGGAGGGGTTGTGGATCTCAGCAAACACAGGCACTGCTGCAGTGCATCATATAGTATAATTTGTCAATAGTGTTTTGGATGTCTCTGTTCACTGCTACACTTGGAGTGAGAGAGAAGGGATTATAAAAAAAAGTAAAATGTCCCTTATCTCTACTCCGTGAGACTGCCTTTATGTTTTAATTTTCTGGTGCAATTGAAACAGAGTCCTGCACAAAGTTTAAATACCACCCCTTGCTTGAATGCTTACATGCAGAGATACTTCTTTTTTTTTCTTTTAAAAATGTACCTCTAACTATCAGGGGAAAATTTAAGTCATGGGCACAATATGCAGGCTAAATGGGCTGAGGCTTCATAGCACTCCTCCTTTGCTGTTTGTGTTTGACTGTTAATAAATATAAAAATAACAAAAAAAATAACCGTCAAAAGTGAAAAACCACCACACAGAAATTACCTTTATTTTACTCATGAGCTAACAATGTGTTTTACTTGTGGCTTCCTTAGGTTCACTCAGCTTAACTGGACAAGTATTCACAGCTGACCTAAATAACAGATCACTTGGCCAGTCACAAATTCAACATTTTTTTCAGCAACATATAACAAACATATAACAACATATAACAAATCAGCAATAATACGTCAGAACCATTTTTTAAAAAATCCTCACACAATATTAAAACTATTGTGCAGGAATAATATTTGGAACACTTGTGTCATAATTAGTGTGAATTGTTGTCCAATTAAGCTGCATGAACCTGACCAAGGCACAGATGAAATGCGTTGTTCACTCATTTCCAGCCAGTGTGTGGAGATTTTTAACATTTGATACTTATATTTCTAATCTTGTGACTGGTATTGTCTGAACAGAACTGACCCTTTTCCACTCTCCTCCACTCAATTATATAAGGCCTCAATTTCATTCCATCTCAGTTCATTGACTCATGGTTCTACTCCAATTTTAGAGTCACTCCACTGAAGCTTAATCAAGGCACTGAGGCCTCTCTCCAGGGTCTTATAGCTGAGTGAACTTTCATATGCATTAACATTTCACAAATGAAAACTCTTTGTGCATTATCTCCATGTGTCATTCTGATTCTTGGTAGATGAGATGAGCTTAGCTCTGGGTGCTGCATCACACTGGCTTTACTTTAATGAAATGACAATGTAGTTATTTACCTGCAATAACAATGCAATGGCAGTGTTTAACTTGTGGCTTTCATCCTATATAAACTGCAACTATCGGTCTGTAATAGGCACCTGGTGGCTATAAGTAAAGCTTTTTTTATTTTATTTTATTTTTTTAAATTTTCTGAATTAACAGGGTGAGGAACAGATTTAGATCTGCACTATTCTTGTTTGGCATAAGTGCTCAAATATCCACAACATCTGCTTCTGCTCTTAGGTCAACACTGCATGCCATGAGAATTGAACTGACTGAGGGGTCAGTGCAAGGCTGTATGCAAACCAGACAGCCGTCAAGTGGAAAACTGGTGATACTTGATTGAATGAGTTTCCCCCTGTTGTGGCTGGTAAACTATCCTAAGATCTAAAGATGGGGTTAGGAGGATGTGACTGTGATCTCTGATTGACATAGCATATGAAGTCCCACAGTCATTTTAGCCACTGGATGCAGCTGTGGTAAGAGGATTGACTTCTTAACATTATCTTTATGCTGCTCACTGTCGACTCACTGGGTAGACGGTCACACACACAGTGACATACGCTTGTCTGATACCATATGTTGTATTTATTTCTGACCATGCATGCATGGGATCAGATGCTTTTTTTGACTGATCCAGTCTGTCAGTGCAGGGCTCCTTGTGGCTACTTTAATCATGATAAATACTTTCAGTAACTTGTTTATGGTATAGCAGGCATATTAATGTTATCTCCACTACTCCCTGCATGAATATTTACAATAATAAAACAGATTATTCAAACTTTATACGTGCAAGGGATTTATTTAGATAACAGAATACTAATTAAAAAACAAAACTGAGTTTATTTTCTGTGACTTGTGCATAGATTGAAACATAATACTCAATCTATCTGGCTTTCATGACAAATTGTAAAACTGACCCTGCACTGCATGGATCTTTTTGAGTGTAGTGAATTATTTTAATATTGAGTGCACTGAGGGGTTGGCCTTTTTACCTGTGTAAGCTAATAGGTATAAAGATAAATCAGATAGTGTTTACTTGCTGTATGACATTACAACAATCCAACTATAATGGGTTTTTCTTCCATGTTGTAACTAGTCCAAGTACTGCACAAATGTTTACTGAAAGAGCTGATTGTTAGCATGTAAAGAATTAGAATTTATTACACCTTCAAAAATATATATTTTAAGTGTGTGTGATCACATGACAGAGAGTGTTTTTTAACACTGAACAAATCTACAGCCTGAAACAATCTCTTTTTGGACATCTGGTTATCTTTTTTAGTGTGAACCATGTGAGCTGTTCTGTACAGGGGAAAGCGAGTCATTTCATCCCACACCAAGGATTCATTTCGCAACACTGGTCTGCTGTGTTTATTTTTAGAAAAACCATCTGTGATTAGACAAAAACAAAAACAACGGTATCTTTGGTTGACGCTAGTACTATGGTATCATGATGGAAATGAGCTCGTGTGATGCCCTGTAGCCACACTTTTGTGTGTTGACATGTACGTTCATTGCTAAATAGTCTTCGATGTTCCTCACTATTTTATTCACTGCGTGCAGATAATGAAAAATATAAAAATAAAATTAAAAAAATGAAACATGGGTGTGAAAGATGAGCTGAGCGTCTATGGTGTAAACCTGACTCATCTCTCTCTCTCACACCTCCCCCCCGCGCTTCTCCCCCTGCCTTTGTTCTCGTCATCGCTACCCTACATTGCCACCGCATTGGGTGTTTCTCTCTCATCTTCATCCTTTTACGAAATTATTTTCCTTTCCTTGTTTTTTTTTCATATCCGTGTAAATGTTAATTTCTCGTCATTCTCATTTTTTAACAAATTATCTCTTTCTCTGATTTCCATCATTCCTCTTCCTCTTGCTCTTACTCTCTTGTATGCCCCCTCCTGTTTCTCCGTGTAAGTGCGAGTTGATAGAAAATGGCTGACACTGTTTGGAGTCTGGGTTACTCCATTCCTTGTTCTTCTTACATTTTGGTCTGTAATTCATAGTTTTCTTGACGTATGCTGTTGCCTAGCTAATAATGTGTTGCCATTTCTTCTTCTATCTTTGACCAATGACATAGCCACCTCTCTTTCTCCACAAACTGACCATGTGAGCAGTTGCATGTGTCACAGCAGCTTTGTCTGAGATGTGAAACATGACCAAACATTAGCGTGTCTCTCCACAGCCTCAGTCTTAAAGTGAAAAACAAAATAATATGAATCTATTATCTTTTACTGTTTCTCTACATTCCATTTAATATTAATACTATATTTCACTACAGCATGAGAAGGTAGAAGCATATTTTTATATAAAATCATACTGTCAAAAAAGGCTTTTCAATCGGTAACCCCACTCACAATCTCCACCCTTGTCTTACAGATGTGTTGCACACTTACATATTGTAAATGTTGTACCAACACAAAATAAATATATGTACAGAATACTAGTACTAATACTTTATGTAGCATCACAATGATTTCCTCACATGGCCATGAGTTGCAGTATTCCCTAAAAATATTGGTAAGCAATTAGGAACAAGTAGCACCTAGTATTAAACATTGTTTTGATTTAAAGATTGATGTCTGGGTTTGGTGAGGCTTGGTCTCATGATATTGTTTCAGTCATTTTGTGTGCACATTTAGTAGCAAACATTATAATGATCATGATCTTCATTATTACAGCTTTCATGAAACAGGGCTGTATTCTTCTGCATAAAAAAGATCCAACTAATTTGTATTTTACTTTTGGAGCTAATACTATTTTTGGATACCAAAACTAATCTTCAGTAGTTACTGAGCTGGATAATCTAAGCATCATATTACAGATAATGATGTGAAAATCGGCTCAACAGGAGGAGTCAGGAGAGCTATAAAAGAGGTAGCTGTCCTCACAGTTGGTGGAATGAGTGGTTGGCTTTTGGCCTTATATGTACTGTAAGGTGACAATAAGAGAGACAGAGATGGACAGCAAATTAATTACTACTTGTATTTTGATCTGTTTGTATATACTTGTAAATTCTTGTTGGGATCTGAGTTTCTGCACTTGTGGCGATATGAGCACAATAAACACCGTCTTCACTGCAAATCTGACTACACCACTGTGATCTTTGGATGGGTAGGAGAGAGATACAAAAATAAAAAGGAATTTAGTCTGCTTACTTACAGACTACTGCAAATGAGGACTTGTGTGTAGTGTAGTGGGGTGTGTGTCCCATAAGCTTCTGTTTATTCCCTGTGGTTTGTCTTAATCCTGACTCACTTTGCTTCTTTTTTTAAATTGGTAACTGGAGTGGAAAAGTAAGGTCAGAAATATACAGTTAAAAAACAAAAACAAAAAAAACAATATATTGTAGAAATGCTAAAAATATGTCCATGCAAAATATGTAGTGAATTACTTGTTGCACAAAATGCCTCAAAAAAGAGTCCATTATCCATGTTCCTTAAAGTAACTTTAATAGGAAATGCCTGCCAAAGCACTGTTTTCCATTATGCCATGTCTCTTAGTGATCCTAGCTGTCCTGGATTAAAGCTTGTGTTAAGTGACAGTTCTACTGTGGTGCTCCCCTAATGCGATTAGTTAGAATCATCTCATTGGTGCAATGAAGTCAACAGCATGGAATTACGATGCCATTCTCCCTTAAATTACAGATTAATGCTCAGGCATTTGTTTTTATGTCTATACTGTGTAAAAAGTATATTTTTGTTTGTTTTGTTAACAATACATAAAAGCAATAAACCTCTTTTTTCCTTCTTTAGTTTGAAATACAGTTGTTTCTTAAATTCATGTACAGTCTTTTCCGCGATTTATTTTGTATATGATATATTGTCAGTGGAAAGTTCAGAATGAAAGACTTTACCTCTCACTGAGGTAGCAGTGACAGGATGGCTGCAGGTTTGTATTGTTGCTGAACTGCAATTTCATATGATGCCAAGTCAAAAATACAGCCATGAAAAGATCAGGAAGATTGAGTAACATCTCTCTAAAGTGTTTGATAAAACTTAACACTATAACCATCATGAAGATACGCCTTACTGTATGATTTTAGTGTGCATTTGTCGTAGTCAAACATAGCTAATAAATTGGCATACCACAAACAAACTAAAATGCATCATTCTCACCACAGAATAAGAAGCCTCTAGGGTGATGTCTTTGTAGCTGTTTAAGTTTTAAAGCTGACAAGAGTGCTGAATGGTGTTGACAATTTACAGAGAGTGAAAGCAAGTGAGCACAAGCTTAAATTAATGGTAAGGAAGACATTATTTTAGTTACACTGGTTTTCTGTGAGAAAAGTGGAGCAGTCTTACCAAGCATTTTTAGTCATTTCCAACATCAGATTCTCTGCAGGCCAGCACTCTCCTCTATTATTCAGAGCTTTTTTTTTAAAAAAAAAAAAAAGAAATGGGCCAGGCCCTGGTGCAGCAGGCCTGCACCAGTAATGCATTTCCCATGCAACACTGCCTGCTGCATGCCTAATCAGAAAATAAAAATAGACATCATTCAGTGCTACACTGATACATACACGTATAGTATAGTCATGCAAAGAAAAAAGAAAACAAAGAGACACACCCAAAAGAGGGGAGAATAATTACAGTGCAGTGTTCTTAGTTGTGTGAATGATATAACGTACAATAGACAATAGAACTGCATTCTATTGTCTCCCTTCACATCTATCTGGGAGAGTTGACATTTTGATTCCCACACCACTGATACAATTTCTGCAATGCTTGAATCTGCTAATCTGATATGAAGTTTTATAGCTTCCCTTGCCTCTGACACTACTGTGAATGTCTGTGCATGTGGAAACTGCTACAGAGAACAAAGAAGGGGGGGGGGGGTCCCCCTTGTGGCAAAAAAAATGGAACTTATACCTGTCACTTTTTTGGGCAGTATGTGTGTCTGTGTGTAATTAATTTACTACGCATGTTGCAACTGTGTGTGTGATATTTACTGGTTTTGTTATTGAGGTTTGTGTCAGTATTGATCTGCAGATACTGCAGATACTGCCCTGCTCCATATTCCATTCTGTCCGAGTTAATGCAAACATAACCCATGCCCTCTTTCACATGAATTAATTTGATTGACAAATCTAGGTTATCCATGCCTGACTGTGAAGCGAGATTTATTTTTAATACAACAAAAAATGTTTAATTTAGGCTGTTTGTGTGAGTGAGAGAGGATATGAGAGACAGAGAGTGTGTGGGAACACATGCTTCCTTCATCATGAATGCTATTGTCTAAATAGATTAATATGCTCAATATGGAAAATAACTGCATGCTACTTAGTAAGCCATGTTTTTGAGTTAATTTATATTTATAGGACTGTAAAAAGGGGAAAGTTAATGTCTGTCCTTGGTATACTGTATGTTCTGAGTACTCATCAAGAAGGGTGTGGAGGTGACAGAGGGATAGAAAGGGGGGCTGCATCTGCATCACCATGGATACAGGAAGGCAGAAAATGAATCAATTGTGGGTGCTTCCTATGAAATGAGAGAGCTATCAGACACTGCCTTTGTCACTAGGCTCAATTTTGAGCCAATCAGAGTGTTGCTTACAGTCACGTTGATTTTTGCTGACCAATCATGTTTCATGAAACTTTCGATGTATAATACATCCTGTATGTTTACTGCAGTTTTTAGTAGTCCCTGAAAGTAAACCCTGACTGTGCCTCTGCTATCAAACCCTGCTGGATGAGTTACATTTTGAAATACCTAGAGACACATAAGACGTTCTTGCTCACTGCCGTGCAATATACAGTACATGTGTGAAATTCATACAGACACACAATGTTTCTCTTTGTTTAGCTGCAACACCCTCTATGTCTTACACACACACACACACACAATTACATGCAAATCACATAGACCCTGATCATTCTTTCATGCAGAGCCAATGTAGTTTATGCTGTACAGATGCTTCTTATTGCTAAAGATTATTTGTTGCAGGTTTAATCATAATATATTTTTTCTCCTGACATATATATTACGTCTGATAATATAAGTCTTGACATACAGTATACATTACAGCTCCAGAGTATACAGCAGCAGGAATGTATGAAAATGTAAGAAATGTACTTATTACATTGACAACAACAAATTGTAAACTGTACTGTCCTGTTTCCAAGTAACATCTCATAACAACCGAATAGAACAATTGCACTGACAACAACAGCATGCTGTTTCTCCTGCTTGTTGCTTTGTAGGCGAGTAACTAATATTTGGGCACTGAGCCCTTACTTTTCAAATGAGTGAGCACTGTAAGTATGCCTCTGTCTCAGGAGCATGTGCATGTGTGTGTTTCATCTTCTGGCACATGTTTCCATGGTCCGGCCCCTGTCCTACTTCTTCCACAAACTAGTGGAGGTGAGCACAGATTTGGAAATAAATGATTAAGTGCCGGTTGGATTAAAATTCCCCACATATTTCTCCATTTCCCTCTGTCTACTTATATGTTGTGTGGCTCATGAAGGTGAGAGGTCATGTCACTGTTGTCATCATGAATAGTGAATCAGGACATGGCTATTGGTGTGGACTTAAAAAAAAAAAACTGAATTCACAGCATCAAAGAGTAGATATATTGTCATTTTGAAATTCATCTCAGGAACAAGCACGCATATTCCTCTCTATTTTCAGTTCTCTGTCTGATTTCCCTAATTCCTTCCTCGTTTGTCTTGTCCTATTACGCAATGCCCACTTAAATGTTCTGTTAACACATTAGTGTTATTGTCTCCATAAATCTTTCTACTAATTCAGGAATTCTAAGTGGCATTTGGGTGTGGTTCTAGCCACACTGTTGCTAAACCCAAATGCTATATGAGCAATATTACAGCTGTTTGCCAGAGAATTGCCAGACAATGTAAGCTGGTGAATTAGGTTTAGCAGCTGTCCAGCACACAAAGGAAAATTAGACATTAAAACAAAAACATCTGAACATTAAGAGACCAGTGTAAAAAGGGAAACATAAGGAATAGGTTGCCCTCTTGTGTCTTGATGAGCTCTGCTCCACACACAAAACAGCACAGTGACGTCAATATCCCCTCACATGAAGCAAGATGTGGTGTGCAGACTGCAAAAGTGGGGGTTGGTCTCCAGAGCCTTTGCCCAGAGAAGGAACAGTGGGTTGGGCATGGCTGAATGCAAAGGTCACACTTTCTGCGTGGCTGTGGGGGTGGTAAGAGCAGCAGGAGCTGCTGTTAAAGTGGATGTGACATCATGAATATGGTGCAGCAGTGCTACATTATCAATGCATGAGTAGTTGAACCGTAGCTCTGGACAGTCAGGCATATGCATGAGTGTGTGATTTGATCAGAAAGATAAAGCAAAATGAAACAGAAATGCATAAAAGAAAAAAGTGCGTCTACTATCATGCCCTTTTAAAAAAAAATTAATAAATAAACCCATTGTGTGTGTGTGTGTGTGTGTGCGCACGTGTGTCGCTATGGAAACAAGAGAGCTGTGCAGAAGGAGAGAGGAAAGGGGGAGGGATCTCGCCTTAAAAGTATGTTCCGACTGCACCCTTCCCCCCATCTACTCACACACAGATGAAAAGTACAGTACAGACCCTATCCAACACACACAACCTCACAAGCACAGAAGCATAAACCTAATGTCTACACAAAGGACTAGCATGAAATCATTAGCATGGAGGAAGCCCTTTAATAATGCAGTGAACACACCTCTGCTGTCGACTGCTTGCGCCTCTGCCCCAGCCCCCTCTCCCACCCCCGCCTACCACTCAAACTGACTACTGTTGCACTGTATAAGGTTTCTTCTTCAACTTCATCACATGATAGGTAAACCACAGATACAGAGGCAAGTTAATTGGCACATTATGTATTTAACCACTCACTCTTAACCACCCACTTATTCACTATTAATTATTCAACAAAAACAAATGTTTTATCCTCAGGAAAAGTAACTTCCATGCATACAGAGTTCATAAATTAAATACTGAAATACTGCATGCATATACAAGGATTTATCAGTCAAGGCAGCACAGGCATGAATCTGTTTCTATGCTTGCTAAACATTAGCTACTACCTGGATTTGCACACACAGAACTATTTATAGACTGATTGACTCACTGCAGGTGTTTTCCAGAGGAGCCATACAGTATCTGACAATGGAAGATGAGGCATATTTTTACATTTTTTTTCCCTTTATGGTCAGTTGTGTTCCGTATCCTGTTGAATTTGGCACTAAAGCCTCTGATATTCCTCTACTGTATGCAGGCTAAGTATAAGATTTAATAATGAGTTGTCATTTCATTGTTTCTTTAATAAAAGAGTGTAACGGATGAAGGCACTGGTGTTAAAATACATTTACATTTTTATAGCCTAGAAGATAAGGTCACAGTGTCAGAAGGCCACAACACAGAGCTGCTGCATTTCAGAGGATGAACTCTTAATACAATGCTGAGTAAACTGTAGCTTTGTAGTCCTTATGTGAATTTATTAGAAAGATAATCCTGGATAAAGTCATGTAAGGTCCCACCATCATAACTACAAATTAATCATTGAATTTCATCATGAGCTGAGTTTTTTTTTTTTTTTTTTTTTGCTTCCATGTAAATAAACTATACATTTGCATGCTATCCATTGTCCTTCCACACAGTCCTTACTATCTTATCTTTTCATACATACAAAATTTTAGCAGGACATCCTTTTTGTATATTATTTTTATTGCCTTTTGGGTTTAACAGATGACAGCTCAGTGTCTGATGATTAATATTTTTAGATCAAATGCATTTATATACAGCATGGAAATAGGACAAGAGTTTCTGCATCCAAGGCTTTATCCTGGGATTATAAACGGTGGACTGTAATATTCATAAGCTCGAGACGAGTCTGTGGGAATGTGGAAAATTACTCATATGCACCAGAATACCCAGATGTTCCTGTGCTTTTCATGCACATAGAAGAAAATTTGTTTCCAATTACAATTTATTTATAAACCTCAAGGCTGAACAAGAAGTTATGCGATTGGGATGAAAATAAATGTATTATTATTTCTAAAATATACCTTTTTTCCAGTTTATGAGATTACATTCATACAATTACAGTTGGAAAATACATTACTACATTACTTTAAAAGGGAATGCCAACATTTGATGTAGCAAATATTCATGTGTGGAAATTAAAGAATGGCTGACAATCTGTTGCAGAGAATCATGTAATAGAAATTGTATAATTACTTTGATACAAAATCATGGAAAAGGAAAGAAGTGAAGAGAACAGAACTGAAGGTGAAGTGCAAAGTGCAAGAGAGTGTCTCGAGTACGTGAGTCAATTAGTCAGTCATACACACAGTCTAATGCGCTCTCCATGGTGCTGAAATCCAAATTTCTTTCTTTGTTTCATTAGAATTTTTTTTTTTTTTTTTTTTTCCAAAAGCATGTAGTGTAGATTCAAAGCTTATGGCTATATATGTGTGCAACGTGTTATATATGTCCTGGTCTTCCTGCATGTGACTCTTTTCACCACGTGGCGCCAGTGTCGATCCATCAGAGACAGCATTACTCTCTGATACAATTATAAGCCCCTCCCGTTTTCAGGCGACAGGAACGTTTCCTCAGTCTTTACAACCTAAAAAGCTTACATCGGTTGATTTTCCATACTGTCTACAATAATTGTTTTATGTTCATATTAGACAAAATAATGTCTTCACTGTGTAGAAGGAACTATTTTGGAATATTCTTCTTGTTTTTGATATTGAATTGTTTCTGGATTCCGGTGTCTGGGCAGCTATCTTATTCCATCTCAGAAGAGGTAAAACCAGGGAGTCCAGTAGGAAATATCGCCAAGGACCCAAACCTAAATTTACAAGACTTGGAATCCCGTCTGTTTCAAATTGTTACTGGCTCAAAAAGAAAATTCTTTGAGGTAAATCTTAAGACTGGTGTTCTGTATGTCAGTGAGAGAATAGACAGAGAGGAGCTTTGTGCAGAGGAACTTAAATGCTCAGTAAGTGTAGAAGCTGTGATAAATAACCCTTTGAAGCTGTATCGTATTGACATTGACATTTTAGATGCAAATGACAATGCGCCGTTGCTCACGACAAAACTGCAAAATTTGTACATAGCAGAGAGTACTTTACCAGGAGTGAATTTCGCATTATCTGAAGCAACTGATGCAGACGTGGGGAGGAACGGAGTCAGTACGTATAAATTAAGCCAAAATTTGCATTTCTCGTTGGCAGTGCACAAAGCAGATTGTGTGTCTACTGAGTTAGAGCTGCAGAAGGCTTTAGACCGAGAGAAGCAGCCTGTCATTACCATGACACTGACAGCTGTCGATGGAGGGAATCCTCCAAAGTCAGGCACCTCAAAGCTCGTGATTAATGTTTTGGATATTAATATAACATTCCGGTATTCAGCGAAACATTGTATAAGACACGAATCCCCGAAAACACGCCTGTGGGCACAAAAATGATCGCACTGAATGCCACAGATGCAGATAAGGGTCTGAAGGGCGAGATTGTGTATTCATTAAGAAGCAAGGATCAAGATCTTGTTCTTGACATATTTGAAATTGATAGCCAAACGGGTGTCATTTGGGTAAAAAGCAATATAGACTTTGAAGAAAGAAAAGTTTTTGAAATACGTGCAGAAGCCAGGGATAAAGGACTGCCACCGATGTCAGCTCACTGTAAAGTGCTGGTAGAAGTGATAGACCTGAACGAAAATGCTCCCGAAATCACAGTTACGTCACTACGGAACATAGTGAAAGAGGATGCTAATGTAGGTACCGTGGTTGCCCTTGTGTCAGTTGTAGATAAAGATGGTGGGAAAAACGGTGATGTAAATATCCGTATTAAAAATCAGATACCATTCAAGCTCGAAACAAACTATAAAAACTATTATTCTTTGTTAGTTGACGGGCCGCTAGACAGAGAGGCTGTTTCCAACTACAACGTCACAATAGTGGCCACAGACAAAGGAGTCTCGCCATTGTCTAGCACGAGTGTAGTTTATTTACGCATTTCTGATGTAAATGACAACGCACCGCAGTTCCCGGAGCCCTTTATCAATGTTTATGTGAATGAGAACAGTCCAGTGGGAGCAATTATTAAAACAGTGGCGGCAATTGACGCTGACATTAACCAGAACAGCCAGGTGACATATTCATTGTTACATACGAACAGTGACTTATTGAGGTTTTCTACAATGGTGAACATCAACTCAGAGACAGAGAGATATAATCAGTTTGCAGTCGTTTAACTATGAGGAGATAAAAACATTTCAGTTCAAAGTTCAGGCTACAGATTCTGGTGTTCCTCCGCTCAGCAGCAACGTGACTGTGAACGTTTTTATCCTGGATGAAAATGACAACAGTCCCGTGATTCTTGCGCCCTATTTTAAGCACGGATCCGTTTACAGTGAGAACATCCCCTATAATGTTGAAGCGGGACACATTGTGACAAAGATCAGGGCTGTAGACGCAGACTCTGGATACAACGCGCTGCTTTCTTATCACCTCTCTGAGCCCAAAGGAAACAACCTCTTCCGGATCGGAACCAGCACCGGGGAAATCAAGACTAAGAGGAGAATGAGTGACAATGACCTGAAAACTCGCCCCTTGGTGGTGCTGGTTTCTGATAACGGAGAACCCTCCCTGTCAGCTACTGTGTCTATAGAGGTGGTGGTGGTGGTGGTTGAATGCTCAGCTGACATCCAGAGTCAGTTCAGACATGTGCCCATAAAGAAGGAGAGCTTCTCTGATTTAAACCTGTATCTGCTGATCGCCATTGTGTCGGTGTCAGCCATCTTTCTGCTCAATCTCATCAGTTTAATAGCTGTCAAATGCCACAGGACAGACAGCACTTTCAGCAGGTACAGCGCCCCCATGATCACCACCCACCCTGACGGGAGCTGGTCTTACTCTAAAGCTACTCAGCAGTATGACGTCTGTTTCAGCTCAGACACACTCAAGAGTGACGTAGTGGTTTTTACTCCACCGTTTCCGCCTGTAGATGCGGACCTGATCAGTATTAACGGAGGAGACACGTTTACCAGGACTCAGACTTTACCTAATAAAGAAAAGGTGAGTAAACTATGTTAAAAAGCAACAAGTACTACTTTCTGTTGTGTATGCGGCTCAGAATACATCATTGCCTGTCGTTCTTTCTGTGGGCTATATTATGTGAAATTACTTCCCAGTTTTTATGTGAAAAACCTCCCAGTTTTATTTGGTATTTTGTTTTTGTGATATATTTCAGTCTGCGAGCCAAAGTATCACTATAATAAAGTTAAAAATGGAATTTACATTTCTTCCGAGACTACGGCTACAGTTAGTCGCTGTCCATGGTGCTGAAATCTCATCATGGTGTGTGCGCGCGACAGAGAATGCAAAGCATAACCTATATGTATAGCTTAATTTACGGGTACTATCCAAGATATTCACCGCCGTTTTCTCAAAGTTAAAATCATGTCTCATGGTGCATTTTGTTTAGCATGTTTTATTATATTCATACATATAAAAATAGATTAATGCTGTCTTCCCTACTTGCAACAATCTATGAATAATTGGGGGGGGGGGGGGGGGGGGTTTGGGGTGGGGGGGGGGGGGGGGGGGGGGGTATTGGCGTATCTTCATTGTGATAAATTATATTTTGCTGTATGTTTGGACATGCGTGTGTTTCTGTTGAGTGTAGTTATTTGAAACGACCACATGGGGACATTGTAGACCATCACAAGTTGTGTGTCTTCTTTGTTGCTCGAGACTCCTCCCATATTCATAGGATGACGATGTTTCTCGGGGCTTTGTTGCACAGAGACGCAGTACAAGAGCAGAATGTGTAGACATTTTGTTGTTCGTTTCTCATGCAAAAAGGAAGAATAACGAGTCTGGAATTTCTCTCCTACACTGAATTACTATTGGAAAGGATTTTGAAGACTGGTGATCCACATGCGTTCTTCACTTGATTAAAACATGTCGACGTTGAGGATATACAGCCCTTTGAGGATTTATGTATTCGTTTGTCTGATGGACTGTTTCTGGGAAGCGGTGTCTGGGCAGCTCTCTTACTCTGTCTTAGAGGAGGTAAAACCAGGGACGTCTGTGGGAAATCTGGCTAAAGATTTGAATTTTAATGTTCAAGATTTGGAGATACGTATGTTTCAAATTGTTAGTGACTCAAAGAGAAAATATTTCGATGTAAATCTTAAAACAGGACTTCTTTATGTGAATGAAAGAATCGACCGCGAGGAGCTCTGTGCGAAGGCTACCACATGCACCTTCAGTGTCGAGGCCGTGATAAACAATCCACTGAAACTGTACCGTTTAGAGATAAATGTTATCGACATTAATGATAATGAACCTTATTTCTCAGAAAATGTGCAGTTGCTTAACATTGCTGAAAGTACAATGCCGGGTGGGAAATTTGGATTTATTGGTGCGTCAGATCACGACGTCGGTAAAAACAGTATTAACACATACAAGTTAAGTCCAAATGACTATTTTTCTTTAGAAATTCATAAAGGAGGGAACAGTGTTTCCGCCAAGCTTGTGCTTCAGAAAGCTTTAGACCGAGAAACTGAACCTACAATAAAACTTAAAGTGACAGCAGTTGACGGCGGAAATCCAGCCAAGTCCGGAACTTCCCAAATTATTATAAATGTTTTAGATAATAACGACAATGCTCCGGTTTTCAGCAGCTCATTATACAAAGCACGTATTTTTGAGAATTTACCAATAGGTACAACTGTGATGCTTTTAAATGCGACAGACGGAGATGAAGGCTTAAATGCTGAAATAGAATATTCATTTAGAAGCAAAGGACAGGGAAAGGTTTTGGATTTATTTCAAATAGTTTCCAAAACAGGGGCAATTTTAGTCAAAGATAAAATTGACTATGAGGAAAACCCTGCGTTCGAGATTCATGCACAAGCCAGTGACAAAGGACAGCCTCCGATGTCTACTGACTGTAAAGTGCTGGTAGAAGTCGTGGACCTGAACGACAATGCTCCAGAAATCCGTGTGACATTACTACTAAACACGGTGAGGGAGGACGCTGAAGTAGGTACTGCGATAGCACTTGTTTCTGTGCTGGACAAAGATGGAGGGAAAAACGGGGCAGTAAATGTTGTAATTTCTAATAAAGTCCCGTTTAAACTGGATACAAATTATAAAAATTATTATTCTTTAATAGTCAACGGTCCGATTGACAGAGAAACTAAGGCTAACTACAATGTTATTATCATTGCAACTGATGAAGGAACTCCACCTCTCTCCAGCACCAGCATAATAGCTGTTCATGTTTCTGATGTCAATGATAACGCACCTTGTTTCTCTGAGCCGCTGATTAATGTTTATGTGAAAGAAAACAGTCCAGTGGGAGCAATTATTAAGAGTGTAACTGCAACCGATGTTGATATCAATCAAAATGGTCAGGTGACCTATTTTTTTTTACAAAGTAACAGTGACACATTGCCATTATCTACAATGGTCAACATCAACTCAGAGACTGGAGATATAATCAGTCTGCAATCTTTTAATTATGAGGAGTTAAAAACGTTTCAGTTTAAAGTTCAGGCCACAGACTCTGGTGTTCCTCCGCTCAGCAGCAACGTGACAGTGAACGTTTTTATCCTGGATGAAAATGACAACAGTCCCGTGATTCTTGCGCCCTATTCTGAGCACGGATCCGTTTACAGTGAGAACATCCCCTATAATGTTGAAGCGGGACACATTGTGGCAAAGATCAGGGCTGTAGACGCAGACTCTGGATACAACGCGCTGCTTTCTTATCACCTCTCTGAGCCCAAAGGAAACAACCTCTTCCGGATCGGAACCAGTACCGGGGAAATCAAGACTAAGAGGAAAATGAGTGACAATGACCTGAAAACTCACCCCTTGGTGGTGCTGGTTTCTGATAACGGAGAACCCTCCCTGTCAGCTACTGTGTCTATGGAGGTGGTGGTGGTTGAAAGCTCAGCTGACATCCAGACTAAGTTCAGACATGCGCCCGTAAAGGAAGAGAGCTTCTCTGATTTAAACCTGTACCTGCTGATCGCCATTGTGTCGGTGTCAGCCATCTTTCTGCTCAGCCTCATCAGTTTAATAGCTGTCAAATGCCACAGGACAGACAGCACTTTCAGCAGGTACAGCGCCCCCATGATCACCACCCACCCTGACGGGAGTTGGTCTTACTCTAAAGCTACTCAGCAATATGATATCTGTTTCAGTTCAGACACACTGAAGAGTGACGTAGTGGTTTTCCCCGCACCGTTTCCGCCTGTTGATGCTGAGTTGATCAGTATTAACGGAGGAGACACGATTACTAGGACTCAGACTTTACCCAACAAAGAAACGGTAAGAACATCAATGAACAAATAATGTCTCGCTCAATGTGTGCATATTTGTTGTGGAAAGCTGCATATGGACACAATACTGCGACGGTTTTTTTTTTTTTTCACTCAAGTGAAAATGCTTACTGAAAACTTCCCACGTTGTTGTAATAGGCACATTTAAAGCTTTGAATCTGAATTTCATCATAAAAAGTGAGCAATTATTTTGGTTAAAATTTAAAAGCATCTAATTATACACAGAATGTATCATGGTGTAGTCCATGGGGCTCAAATAAGCAGTTAGGCAGTTAGAGGTCTGGATAGCGCAAGGTAGAAACATACAGTATGCACCAATAATTAAAAACAAACAAAAAAAGTAAGGTCTTTCCTATGAGGATCTTTGTATAGTTTGACACTTTTTTATTAAATGACAAATCAAGCAAAAAAGCTTAGAATATGAGGCAACACCATGTCGAATTCTATTAACTCCCAGTGATACAGCTGAACAAAATTGCAACTAGTAAGATAAAATCACTTGATTTGGTCGAATATATTAATGTCAGATGTAGGGTGCAGCAACATCTTAGTGCCACGTGGGGACACTGTAGACCATGACATCTGGCCGTTAGCTCAGTGGACACAAGACTCCACCCAGAAACCGACGATGATCATGATGATTTTCTGCGCTTTGTAACAAAGAGATGCAGGGTGAGAGAGAGAGAAAAGAAAGAGCCACCATGTTGAGCTGATTCTGAACACGAGTCTTTGATTGGAGTGATTGGACTGGCATTTATGGATATTTGAGTAGGATAATTATGCATTTCTCAAGCATAACGAACCTTTGTCGGATTTACTTTGTGATCGGGCTGCTGAATTGTTCCTGGGAAGCAATGTCTGCGCAGCTCTCATATTCTTTGTTGGAGGAGGTAAACCCGGGCACCTCTGTTGGAAATCTCGCCAAGGACCTGAATCTCCAGGTCCAGGAGTTTGAGTCTCGTATGTTTCAAATTGTTCATGGATCAAAGAGAAAATATTTTGATGTAAATCTAAAAACGGGTTACCTTTATGTACAGGAGAGAATAGACCGAGAGGAGCTTTGTGCGAAGGCTGCAAAATGTGTTGTAAATGTAGAGGCCGTCATCAACAACCCACTGAAGCTGTACCGTATAGAAATAAATGTAGTCGATATTAATGACAATGCACCTCACTTCTCTGAAAACTCACAGTCCCTCAACATTGCTGAGAGTACTTTACCGGGACTCAAATTTGGATTGATAGAAGCATCAGATTTGGATGTTGGCAAGAATGGTGTTAATACATATAGACTCGGTCAAAATGAGTACTTTTCTTTGGAAATTCATAAAGGGGGGGATAGCGTGTCTGCTGAGTTAGTACTGCAGAGAGCTTTAGACCGCGAACATGATGCAGTTATAAAACTCACACTGACGGCAATAGACGGAGGAAACCCACCAAAGTCAGGGAGCTCACAAATTATTATCAATGTTTTAGATAATAACGACAACATTCCAGTTTTCAGTAAATCTTTATACAAAGTTCAAATCCCTGAAAACTTTCAACCAGGTTCTACAGTGATCATTGTGAATGCGACGGATGCAGATGAGGGTTTGAATGGCGAAGTGGAATACTCTTTAAGGAAAAAAGGGCAGGATCGTGTTCTTAATTTGTTTGAAATTGACAGATACACGGGCGCAATTTTGGTCAAAGGTAAAATCGACTATGAAGAAAATTCTGCGTTTGAGATTCATGCACAGGCCAGTGATAAGGGACAGCCTCCCATGTCTGCTCATTGCAAAGTACTGGTAGAAGTGATGGACCTGAACGACAATGCTCCAGAGATCTCCGTGACATCACTACTAGCCACAGTGAGGGAGGATGCTAAAGTAGGTACTGCGATAGCACTGGTCTCTGTACTGGATAAAGATGGCGGAAAAAACGGTGCAGTGACAGCTGTAATTTTAAACGATGTCCCGTATAAACTGGATATAAATTATAAAAATTATTATTCTTTAGTAGTCAACGGTCCGATTGACAGAGAAACTAAGGCTAACTACAATGTTACTATCGTAGCAACTGATGAAGGAACTCCACCTCTCTCCAGCACCAGCATAATAGCTGTTCATGTTTCTGATGTCAATGATAACGCACCTTGTTTCTCTGAGCCGCTGATTAATGTTTATGTGAAAGAAAACAGTCCAGTGGGAGCAATTATTAAGAGTGTAACTGCAACCGATGTTGATATCAATCAAAATGGTCAGGTGACCTATTTATGTTTACAAAGTAACAGTGACACATTGCCATTATCTACAATGGTGAACATCAACTCAGAGACTGGAGATATAATCAGTCTACAGTCTTTTAACTATGAGGAGTTAAAAACGTTTCAGTTCAAAGTTCAGGCCACAGACTCTGGTGTTCCTCCGCTCAGCAGCAACGTGACAGTGAACGTTTTTATCCTGGATGAAAATGACAACAGTCCCGTGATTCTTGCGCCCTATTCTGAGCACGGCTCCGTTTACAGTGAGAACATACCCTATAACGTTGAAGCAGGACACATTGTGGCAAAGATCAGGGCTGTAGACGCAGACTCTGGATACAACGCGCTGCTTTCTTATCACCTCTCTGAGCCCAAAGAAAACAACCTCTTCCGGATCGGAACCAGTACCGGGGAAATTAAGACTAAGAGGAGAATGAGTGACAATGACCTGAAAACTCACTCCTTGGTGGTGCTGGTTTCTGATAACGGAGAACCCTCCCTGTCAGCTACTGTGTCTATAGAGGTGGTGGTGGTTGAAAGCTCAGCTGACATCCAGACTAAGTTCAGACATGTGCCCATAAAGGAGGAGAGCTTCTCTGATTTAAACCTGTACCTGCTGATCGCCATTGTGTCGGTGTCAGCCATCTTTCTGCTCAGCCTCATTAGTTTAATAGCTGTCAAATGCCACAGGACAGACAGCACTTTCAGCAGGTACAGCGCCCCCATGATCACCACCCACCCTGACGGGAGCTGGTCTTACTCTAAAGCTACTCAGCAGTATGACGTCTGTTTCAGCTCAGACACACTCAAGAGTGACATAGTGGTTTTTCCTCCACCGTTTCCGCCTGTAGATGCGGACCTGATCAGTATTAACGGAGGAGACACGTTTACCAGGACTCAGACTTTGCCTAATAAAGAGAAGGTAAGAGAACTAGAACAATATTTTTTATACATTTTCTAACAATTATACACACACGGTTGTTTATTGGCATTGTGTTGAAGGGGATTTTCCTGGAAGTCGGAAATTTAAGAAACCCTACAGCCCAGAATGAACAACAGAGCAAGGTTCACCTTTAATTTCACTTCTGACTATATTCTGTGTGTCGCTATCCCTGCTGCTAAAGAAGATTACACTTAAGTGGCAGGTTAAAAAAAGCGCTACATTGGTTGAATGTATTGTTTTGTAATTTATATGCAAACATCACTGCAATAACTGCCAAAACTTTATGCAGAAAAAGGGGAAGGGGGCATTGTGTTGATTTGTTAAACTTGTATTCACTCTACCATGAGAGTAAAGAGGAGTTCGTTCATGCAATTGATATTTTAGTCATTTTAAGTTTGTATTCATTATTTATTTTTTGTTTTGTATAAACGTTTATTCATATATGTGTAAGGAAGTGATAAAGTATTTTAAGTTGTAGTTTTATGATATTGGTTGCCGTAATTCTTATAAATAATGTAATTCTTATAAATTTCCACTTGGGGACACTATAGACCAGCACATTTGGACATGCACTTCGGTGTCTTAGTGCTCCTCCCAGATCCGATGAATTGTGTATCTCCGTGCTTTGTTACAAAGAGAGGTTGGACGACAAAGAAAGGTTGTCTTGTTTGATCGTGAAAATGTCAGCATTTGTGTTTGAAAATTGTCTTCTCTGGCACTGACATCTTTTTGGTCAAGTACATTATTTAGATTTATTCTGATACTCATTTTCGATGTGTGGAAATATGCATTTACCGAGCAGGACGAGCTCTGTGTGGATTTCTCTCCTTTTCGTGCTGCTGGATTGTTACTGGGAAGCAGTAAGTGGGCAGCTCTCTTACTCCGTGTCGGAGGAGGTAAATCTGGGGACTGTCGTCGGAAATATCGCTAAAGATCTCGACATCAACGTCCAGGATTTGGAAACTCGCATGTTTCAGATCGTTTCTGGATCAAAGAGAAAATATTTCGAGGTAAATCTAAAGACCGGTGCCCTCTACGTTAATGAGAGAATAGATCGAGAGGAACTCTGCAGCGATGAAACAAAATGTTCACTTAGTGTAGAAGCGGTTATTAATAACCCATTGAAACTGTACCGGATTGACATTACAATCTTAGATGTCAATGATAATTCGCCATCATTTCTCAGCACGTCACAGGTAATCAATATTAGCGAGAGCACATCAACGGGGTCAAAATTCCCATTGAAAAGAGCTAATGACGCAGATGTCGGAAAAAATAGTGTAAATACTTACAAGGTGAGTCAAAATGAATACTTCTCTCTAGCGACGCATAAAGGAGATACTGTTACTGCAGAATTAGTGCTTCAGAAAGTTTTAGATCGAGAAAAACAGTCTGGTATTAGACTCACTTTCACCGCCATTGACGGAGGAACCCCTGCTAAATCAGGCAGCATCATTATAATAGTGAATGTGCTGGACATTAATGATAATCCTCCTATATTCAGTCAAACCCTATATAAAACAAGTGTATATGAGAATGTGAAGACTGGAACATCGATAATAACACTGAACGCAACTGATTTGGATTCAGGTAAAAATGGACAAATAGCATATTCCTTTGTTGAAATGGACCAGGAAAAACTAATTAATCTGTTTGCTATAGATGAAAAAACGGGAATTGTAACAAATAAAGAGAACATAGATTTTGAAGAGAATAATGCTTTTGAAATTCATGTACAAGCCAGTGATGGAGCATCTCCTCCTCTCACGTCACATGCTAAATTGTTGATTGAAGTTTTAGACATCAATGACAATGCTCCTGAAATCTCTGTTACTTCACTGTTGAACACAGTGAAAGAGGACGTGCCCATTGGCACAGCTATTGCGCTGGTGTCAGTATTTGATAAAGATGGAAGTAAAAATGGGATGGTAAAAAGTAAAATCTCCAATACCGTCCCTTTCAAATTAGACTCTAATTATAAGAATTATTATTCGTTGGTGGTGGACGGTCCTCTTGACAGAGAAAGCGCGTCTCAATACAACATCAGCATCATTGCTGCTGACGAGGGGAGTCCACCTCTCTCCAGCACAAGTGTTATTACTGTACACGTGTCAGATGTAAATGACAACAACCCGATATTCACAGAAAATATGATCAATGTCTATGTGAAAGAAAACAGTCCAGTAGGAGCAGTTATAAAAACAGTATCAGCGTTTGATGCTGACGTCGATCAAAATGGTCAGGTGAGGTTTTCATTTTTACATGACAACAGTGACTCTCTGCCTCTCTCGACAATGGTGAACATCAACTCAGAGACTGGAGATATAATCAGTCTGCAATCTTTTAATTATGAGGAGTTAAAAACGTTTCAGTTTAAAGTTCGGGCCACAGACTCTGGTGTTCCTCCGCTCAGCAGCAACGTGACAGTGAACGTTTTTATCCTGGATGAAAATGACAACAGTCCCGTGATTCTTGCGCCCTATTCTGAGCACGGATCCGTTAATAGTGAGAACATCCCCTATAATGTTGAAGCAGGACACATTGTGGCAAAGATCAGGGCTGTAGACGCAGACTCTGGATACAACGCGCTGCTTTCTTATCACCTCTCTGAGCCCAAAGGAAACAACCTCTTCCGGATCGGAACCAGTACCGGGGAAATCAAGACTAAGAGGAAAATGAGTGACAATGACCTGAAAACTCACCCCTTGGTGGTGCTGGTTTCTGATAACGGAGAACCCTCCCTGTCAGCTACTGTGTCTATGGAGGTGGTGGTGGTTGAAAGCTCAGCTGACATCCAGACTCAATTCAGACATGTGCCCATAAAGGAGGAGAGCTTCTCTGATTTAAACATGTACCTGCTGATCGCCATTGTGTCAGTGTCAGCCATCTTTCTGCTCAGCCTCATCAGTTTAATAGCTGTCAAATGCCACAGGACAGACGGCACTTTCAGCAGGTACAGCGCCCCCATGATCACCACCCACCCTGACGGGAGCTGGTCTTACTCTAAAGCTACTCAGCAGTATGATGTCTGTTTCAGCTCAGACACACTCAAGAGTGACGTAGTGGTTTTTCCTCCACCGTTTCCGCCTGTAGATGCGGAGCTGATCAGTATTAACGGAGGAGACACGTTTACCAGGACTCAGACTTTGCCTAATAAAGAGAAGGTAAGAGAACTAGAACAATACTCAGTTATACACGTTACTACAAATTATACAACATAAGGTTGTTTTATCGGTGCTATATTGCGGGGTTCCTATAAGTGAAACACTGAAACACTAAAAGACAAGGGCGAGAATTAGTAAGAGAAGGTTTCATTTGCACTGGTGAATATTTTTTAATCCATCTCTGCTTCATTGTCATCCACTTACATGTGATTTTTAAAATAAAACTATTTCGCAATTTAAATAGACATTCTGTGTGTCGCTATCCGTGGTGCTGAAGAGAACTTGTCACTTTACTGGCAATTCCAGCAAGTAAACAAAGCAGCCACATTGTTTAAACGGACCGTTTTATAATGTTGTTCAAACGTCATTGGTAACAACTTATTTTTTTCCATAAAGTCCCTCCAGGAAAATATAATTCCATGCATGTTATTCAACGGCAAAACGGTGGTCAGTGTATTTATTTATCTAACCTGCTATCACTGTACTATGAGACGGTAACTGAACTATCAGTGATTTTATTGGGCAGTGATTTGAAGAGGATTTTAGTCATAAAACTGGCATTTTAGTGATCTTGCGTTAGCTTGCATTTATCATTCAAATATGTATTATTTAAGCGTTTAATTTATATGTGCAAGGGTGTGATGACGTATTTTAAGTTGTAGTTTTAGGATATAGTTTGTGGCATGTACTTGTGACAAATGTCCACATGAGGACACTGTAGACCACCACATTTGAACATGCTGTTTGGTGTCTTAGTGCTCCTCCCAGTTCCAGCGAATAATGCATCTCCGTGCTTTGTTACAAAGAGGTCGGACGACAAAGAACGGTTGTCTTGTTTGATCATGAAAATGTCGACAAACTTGTTTGGAATGTTTCTTCTTTGGCACTGAGATCGTAGTTGCTCAGATGCATTGCGTACATTTGTAGATGCTTATTCTCCATGTGTGGAATTATGCATTTAACGAGCAGGACGAGCTCTGTGTGGATTTATCTCTTGTTCTTGCTGCTGGATTGTTACTGGGAAGCAGTGAGTGGGCAGCTCTCTTACTCTGTGTCAGAGGAGGTAAATCTGGGGACTGTCGTCGGAAATATCGCTAAAGATCTCAACATCAACGTCCAGGATTTGGAGACCCGCATGTTTCAGATCGTTTCTGGATCAAAGAAAAAATATTTCGAGGTAAATCTAAAGACTGGTGCCCTCTACGTGAATGAGAGAATAGATCGTGAGGAACTCTGCGGTGATGACGCAAAATGCTCACTCAGTCTAGAATCGGTTATTAAGAATCCTTTAAAACTATACCGGATTGAAATTACAATCTTAGATGTCAATGATAATTCTCCATCTTTTCTCACTGCGATACAGGTAATAAACATTACAGAGAGCACAGGGACAGGAGCGAAATTTCCGCTTCGTCCTGCTTATGATGCAGATGTGGGAAAAAATGATGTAAATACCTACAGACTGAGTCAGAATGAACACTTCACTCTCGCCACATATAAAGGACACAGTGTTACAGAATTGGTGCTTCAAAAATTTTTAGACAGAGAGAAACAGCCTTTGATTCGACTCACATTGACCGCCATTGATGGAGGAACTCCAGCTAAATCAGGCAGCATCGTCATAATCGTGAACGTGTTGGACAGTAATGATAACCCTCCTGTATTTAGTCAAACACTATATAAAACCAGTGTCTATGAAAATGTGAAGATTGGAACATCAATCATAACACTGAATGCTACAGATTTAGACACAGGTGCAAATGGACAAGTCTTGTATTCATTCAGTGAAGCAGGGCGAGGAATACAAACATGCCAGTTTTCTATAGATGAAAAAAATGGAATTGTAACAAATAAAAAGAACATCGACTTTGAAGAGAATAATGCTTTTGAAATTCATGTACAAGCCAGTGATGGAGCATCTCCTCCTCTAACGTCACATGCTAAATTATTGATTGAAGTTTTAGACATCAATGACAATGCTCCTGAAATCTCTGTTACTTCACTGTTGAACACAGTGAAAGAGGACGTGCCCATTGGCACAGCTGTTGCGCTCGTGTCACTATTTGATAAAGATGGAGGTAAAAACGGGATTATGAAATGTAAAATTTCTAATGCCGTCCCTTTCAAATTGGATTCCAATTATAAGAATTACTATTCGTTGGTGGTGGACGGTCCTCTTGACAGAGAAAGCGCGTCTCAATACAACATCAGCATCATTGCTACTGACGAGGGGAGTCCACCTCTCTCCAGCACAAGTGTTATTACTGTACACGTGTCAGATGTAAATGACAACAACCCGATATTCACAGAAAATATGATCAATGTCTATGTGAAAGAAAATAGTCCAGTAGGAGCAGTTATAAAAACAGTATCAGCGTTTGATGCTGACGTCGATCAAAATGGTCAGGTGAGCTTTTCATTTTTACATGACAACAGTGACTCTCTGCCTCTCTCGACAATGATGAACATCAACTCAGAGACTGGAGATATAATCAGTCTGCAATCTTTTAATTACGAGGAGATAAAAACGTTTCAGTTCAAAGTTCAGGCCACAGACTCTGGTGTTCCTCCGCTCAGCAGCAACGTAACTGTGAACGTTTTTATCCTGGATGAAAATGACAACAGTCCTGTGATTCTTGCGCCCTATTCTGAGCACGGCTCCGTTAACAGCGAGAACATCCCCTATAATGTTGAAGCAGGACACATTGTGGCAAAGATCAGGGCTGTAGACGCAGACTCTGGATACAATGCGCTGCTTTCTTATCACCTCTCTGAGCCCAAAGGAAACAACCTCTTCCGGATCGGAACCAGCACCGGGGAAATCAAGACTAAGAGGAGAATGAGTGACAATGACCTGAAAACTCACCCCTTGGTGGTGCTGGTTTCTGATAACGGAGAACCCTCCCTGACAGCTACTGTGTCTATAGAGGTGGTGGTGGTTGAAAGCTCAGCTGACATCCAGATTCAGTTCAGACATGTGCCCATAAAGGAGGAGAGCTTCTCTGATTTAAACCTGTACCTGCTGATCGCCATTGTGTCGGTGTCAGCCATCTTTCTGCTCAGCCTCATCAGTTTAATAGCTGTCAAATGCCACAGGACAGACAGCAATTTCAGCAGATACAGCGCCCCCGTGATCACCACCCACCCTGACGGGAGCTGGTCTTACTCTAAAGCTACCCAGCAGTATGACGTCTGTTTCAGCTCAGACACACTCAAGAGTGACGTAGTGGTTTTTCCTCCACCGTTTCCGCCTGTAGATGCGGACCTGATCAGTATTAACGGAGGAGACACGTTTACCAGGACTCAGACTTTACCTAATAAAGAGAAGGTAAGAGAACAGTAAGAATAGTTGTTTATGAACTTTTCTAAGGATTATGAGAGATAGTATGTTTTACTGGTGTCATACTGAAAGGTGTATTTTCCAATAATGTGGAAATAAGAACTACCCTAATGAGCAAGAGGAGGAAATTTATTTTCCCAGTGTGCACTAACTATTCCGTGTGTGTTGTGTGATTATCGTTCACTTTTTTTTTTTTTTTTTTTACCTTATTCATTTCAGCGGATGAAACTACATTCTGTCCCTATGGGTGGTGCTGCAGAGAACTTGACACTTAACTGGCATTTCTCACACGCCACATTGTATCAGTGCGTCGTTTCATAATATTTTTGCAAACGTCATTCGTACCAAATGTATTTTTTTCTCCACAAAGGGCCTCCACGAAAACATGTAATACACATTAATCAACAGTAAACAAGCGTCTGCATATATATTTCTTTAACTGCTGCACTGTCACTATACCGTGAAACTATATCGAAACTATCAATAAATATATAGAGCAGTGCTTCCAATGGCGATTCAGCAATAAAATTGACATTTTTGTAGGCTTAAGTAAATTCGCACTTATCTTTTTTTTTAATTTAAGCATTGTATTCACACGTGAAAGTTATGACGTATTTTAAGTTAGAGTTTTATTATATTTGTTGTGCATGTACTTCTGATAAATGTCCACTTGGGGACACTGTAGACCATCATATTTGAACATACTCGTTGGTGTCTTAGTGCTCCTCCCAGATCCGGTGAAAGATGCATCTCCGTGCTTTGTTACAAAGAGAGGTCAGACAACAGAGAACGATTGTCTTGTCTGGTCACTAAAATATCGTCAGACATGTTAGGAATGCTTTTTCTCTGACCTTGACATCGTAGTACTGCTAATATTGGCTAAAGTTCGTCTAGATGGTCATTCTCCATGTGTGGAATTATGCATTTAACAAAAAGGGCGTCTTCTATGTGGATCTTTCTCTTATTCGTGCTGCTGGATTGTTACTGGGAAGCAGTAAGTGGGCAGCTCTCTTACTCCGTGTCGGAGGAGGTAAATCTGGGGACTGTCGTCGGAAATATCGCTAAAGATCTCAACATCAACGCCCAGGATTTGGAGACCCGCATGTTTCAGATCGTTTCTGGATCAAAAAGAAAATATTTCGAGGTAAATCTAAAGACCGGTGCCCTCTACGTTAATGAGAGAATAGATCGTGAGGAACTCTGCGGCGATGAAACAAAATGTTCACTTAGTGTAGAAGCGGTTATTAATAACCCTTTAAAACTGTACAGGATTGAAATTACAATCTTAGACGTGAACGATAATTCTCCATCATTTCTCAGCACTTCACAAGTAATCAATATAACAGAGAACACAGCGGCAGGAACAAAATTCCCCTTGCAAAAAGCTCACGATGCGGATGTCGGAAAAAATACCATAAATACCTACAAGCTGAGTCAAAATGAACACTTTTCAATCGCGACACATAAAGGAGAGACTGTAACTGGAGAATTAGTGCTTCACAAAGTTTTAGATCGAGAAAAAGAATCTGTTATTAAACTCACTTTGACTGCCATTGATGGAGGAACTCCTGCTAAATCAGGCAGCATCATCATAATCGTGAACGTGCTCGATAGTAATGATAATTCTCCTATATTCAGTCAAACACTATATAAAACCAGTATATATGAGAATGTGAAGATTGGAACATCGATAATAACACTGAATGCTACCGATTTAGATGCAGGCCCAAATGGACAAATATTTTATTCATTTAGTAAAATTGATCATGTAGCCAGATCTGACCTGTTTGCTGTAGATGTAAAAACGGGAATTGTAACAAATAAGGAGAACATAGATTTTGAAGAGAATAATGCTTTTGAGATTCAAGTACAAGCCAGTGACGGAGCTTCTTCTCCTCTCACGTCACATGCTAAATTGTTGATTGAAGTTTTAGACATCAATGACAATGCTCCTGAAATCTCTGTTACTTCACTGTTGAACACAGTGAAAGAGGACGTGCCCATTGGCACAGCTATTGCGCTGGTGTCACTATTTGATAAAGATGGAGGTAAAAATGGGATGGTGAAATGTAAAATTTCTAATACCGCCCCTTTCAAGTTAGACTCCAATTATAAGAATTACTATTCGTTGGTGGTGGACGGTCCTCTTGACAGAGAAAGCGCGTCTCAATACAACATCAGCATCATTGCTACTGACGAGGGGAGTCCACCTCTCTCCAGCACAAGTGTTATTACTGTACACGTGTCAGATGTAAATGACAACAACCCGATATTCACAGAAAATATGATCAATGTCTATGTGAAAGAAAACAGTCCAGTAGGAGCAGTTATAAAAACAGTATCAGCGTTTGATGTTGACGTCGATCAAAATGGTCAGGTGAGGTTTTCATTTTTATATGACAACAGTGACTCTCTGCCTCTCTCGACAATGATGAACATCAACACAGAGACTGGAGATATAATCAGTCTGCAATCTTTTAATTACGAGGAGATAAAAACCTTTCAGTTTAAAGTTCAGGCTACAGACTCTGGTGTTCCTCCGCTCAGCAGCAACGTGACAGTGAACGTTTTTATCCTGGATGAAAATGACAACAGTCCCGTGATTCTTGCGCCCTATTCTGAGCACGGATCCGTTAACAGTGAGAACATCCCCTATAATGTTGAAGCTGGACACATTGTGGCAAAGATCAGGGCTGTAGACGCAGACTCTGGATACAACGCGCTGCTTTCTTATCACCTCTCTGAGCCCAAAGGAAACAACCTCTTCCGGATCGGAACCAGCACCGGGGAAATCAAGACTAAGAGGAGAATGAGTGACAATGACCTGAAAACTCACCCCTTGGTGGTGCTGGTTTCTGATAACGGAGAACCCTCCCTGTCAGCTACTGTGTCTATAGAGGTGGTGGTGGTTGAAAGCTCAGCTGACATCCAGACTCCGTTCAGACATGTGCCCATAAAGGAGGAGAGCTTCTCTGATTTAAACCTGTACCTGCTGATCGCCATTGTGTCAGTGTCAGCCATCTTTCTGCTCAGCCTCATCAGTTTAATAGCGGTCAAATGCCACAGGACAGACGGCAATTTCAGCAGGTACAGCGCCCCCATGATCACCACCCACCCTGACGGGAGCTGGTCTTACTCTAAAGCTACTCAGCAATATGATGTCTGTTTCAGCTCAGACACGCTCAAGAGTGACGTAGTGGTTTTTCCTCCACCGTTTCCGCCTGTTGATGCGGAGCTGATCAGTATTAACGGAGGAGACACGTTTACCAGGACTCAGACATTACCTAATAAAGAGAAGGTAAGAGAACTGTAACAATAACGGTTATACACTGTAAGAATACTACATAAGGTTGTTTTATTGCTATATTAAGGGGTTCCTATAAGACTAAAACACAAAAAACAAGGCCCAGAATGAGCAACAGAGCAAGGTTCCATTTTCACTTACATTTTTCCCCATCTCTCCTTGTCATCCACTTGTATGTGGTTTTCAAACTAAATTTATTTCGAAAATTATGTAGACATTCTATATGTCGCTATCCGTGGTGCTGAATAGAGCTTTACATTTAACCGGACTTCCCGCAATAAATAAATAAAATACGTTTTTCTCCCAAAAGTACCTTTAAGAAAATAATGATAATTTAATGCACTTCATTTGACAGAAAAAGGAAGATCTCTGTGTTAATTTGTTTAACCTCTTGTCACTCTTCATTTAGACTACAACTGAATGAACTATCAGAAGGTTTATGGAGCTGTGCTTTCAATAGCAAATAAGTCATACAATGGACACTTTAGTCACCTTAAACACGCTTTATTTATTATTTAACTATCTTTTTAATTTTAACGTTTCATTCATGCATATAGGGAACTGATAAAGTATTTAATCTTGAGTTTTATTTGTTGTGCATGTACTTTTGACAAATGTCCACATGAGGACACTGTAGACCACCACATTTGAACATGCTGTTTGGTGTCTTAGTGCTCCTCCCAGTTCCGGTGAATAATGCATCTCCGTGCTTTGTTACAAAGAGGTCGGACGATAAAGAAAGAACGGTTGTCTTGTTTGATCATGAAAATGTCGACAAACTTGTTTGGAATGTTTCTTCTTTGGCACTGAGATCGTAGTTGCTCAGATGCATTGCGTACATTTGTAGATGATCATTCTCCATGTGTGGAATTATGCATTTAACGAGCAGGACGAGCTCTGTGTGGATTTATCTCTTGTTCTTGCTGCTGGATTGTTACTGGGAAGCAGTGAGTGGGCAGCTCTCTTACTCTGTGTCAGAGGAGGTAAATCTGGGGACTTTCGTCGGAAATATCGCTAAAGATCTCAACATCAACGCCCAGGATTTGGAGACCCGCATGTTTCAGATCATTTCTGGATCAAAGAGAAAATATTTCGAGGTAAATCTAAAGACTGGTGCACTCTACGTTAATGAGAGAATAGATCGAGAGGAACTCTGCGGCGACGAAACAAAATGTTCACTTAGTGTAGAAGCAGTTATTAATAACCCTTTAAAACTGTATAGGATTGAAATTACAATCTTAGACGTGAACGATAATTCACCATCGTTTGTAAGCACATTACAGGAAATTGACATTACGGAGAGTACAGCAACTGGGGCAAAATTTCCCCTACAGATTGCAGAGGATGCAGACGTAGGAAAAAACACCGTTAATACCTACAAGTTGAGTCAAAATGAGCACTTCTCTTTATTTACACATAAAGGGGATATTATTTCTCCTGAATTGGTGCTTCATAAAGTTTTAGATCGAGAAAAACAGTCGGAAATTAGACTCACATTAACGGCAATTGATGGGGGAACTCCTCCTAAATCAGGGACGACGGCTATTATAATTAATGTATTGGATGTTAATGACAACGCTCCAGTATTTAGTAAAACTCTATATAAAGCTAATGTGTTTGAAAATGTAAAAATAGGCACATCGATAGTAACATTGAATGCTACAGATTTAGATGCAGGCCCAAATGGAGAGGTGCGTTATTTAATCAGTAAAACAGGCCGAGGAAAACAAACTGATGTGTTTTCTATAGATGAAAAAACTGGTACTGTAACAAACAAGAAGAATATCGACTTTGAAGAAAATAGTGCTTTTGAGATACGAGTACAAGCCAGTGACGGAGCTTCTTCTCCTCTTACGTCACATGCTAAATTATTGATTGAAATTTTAGACGTCAATGACAATGCTCCTGAAATCTCTGTTACATCACTGTTACACACCGTGAAAGAAGATGCGCCCATTGGCACAGCTATTGCGCTGGTGTCACTATTTGATAAAGATGGAGGTAAAAATGGGATGGCGAAAAGTAAAATATCCAATAACGTACCTTTCAAGTTAGACTCCAATTATAAGAATTACTATTCGTTGGTGGTGGACGGTCCTCTTGACAGAGAAAGCGCGTCTCAATACAACATCAGCATCATTGCTACTGACGAGGGGAGTCCACCTCTCTCCAGCACAAGTGTTATTACTGTACACGTGTCAGATGTAAATGACAACAACCCGATATTCACAGAAAATATGATCAATGTCTATGTGAAAGAAAACAGTCCAGTAGGAGCAGTTATAAAAACAGTATCAGCGTTTGATGCTGACGTCGATCAAAATGGTCAAGTGAGCTTTTCATTTTCACATGACAACAGTGACTCTCTGCCTCTCTCGACAATGATGAACATCAACACAGAGACTGGAGATATAATCAGTCTGCAATCTTTTAATTACGAGGAGATAAAAACGTTTCAGTTCAAAGTTCAGGCCACAGACTCTGGTGTTCCTCCGCTCAGCAGCAACGTAACTGTGAACGTTTTTATCCTGGATGAAAATGACAACAGTCCTGTGATTCTTGCGCCCTATTCTGAGCACGGCTCCGTTAACAGCGAGAACATCCCCTATAATGTTGAAGCAGGACACATTGTGGCAAAGATCAGGGCTGTAGACGCAGACTCTGGATACAATGCGCTGCTTTCTTATCACCTCTCTGAGCCCAAAGGAAACAACCTCTTCCGGATCGGAACCAGCACCGGGGAAATCAAGACTAAGAGGAGAATGAGTGACAATGACCTGAAAACTCACCCCTTGGTGGTGCTGGTTTCTGACAACGGAGAACCCTCCCTGTCAGCTACTGTGTCTATAGAAGTGGTGGTGGTTGAAAGCTCAGCTGACATCCAGACTCAGTTCAGACATGTGCCCATAAAGGAGGAGAGCTTCTCTGATTTAAACCTGTACCTGCTGATCGCCATTGTGTCAGTGTCAGCCATCTTTCTGCTCAGCCTCATCAGTTTAATAGCTGTCAAATGCCACAGGACAGACGGCAATTTCAGCAGGTACAGCGCCCCCATGATCACCACCCACCCTGACGGGAGCTGGTCTTACTCTAAAGCTACCCAGCAGTATGACGTCTGTTTCAGCTCAGACACGCTCAAGAGTGACGTAGTGGTTTTTCCTCCACCGTTTCCGCCTGTTGATGCGGAGCTGATCAGTATTAACGGAGGAGACACGTTTACCAGGACTCAGACTTTACCTAATAAAGAGAAGGTAAGCTGCAAAATGTCTTTAAGTATGAAGTCTTAAAACAATTACATATATTTAAAAATAATAAAATTAATGTTAGATTAAATATTCTATGTGCAACACTCACATACTGTCATTTAAGTGAAAGTGGTGGCAACTCAGTAACGTTTTGACTGGAAAGTTGATGGGTGTGTTAATTGTGATTTAAGAACAAGTTCAGATTCAAAAACCCCTAAATAATTCCAAGGCGATTTAATGGATGCCACACACTACACTGACTGAAGTAGTGATTGAGGTGTATTCAAACTGCATTAAGACGCTGGCCATGGTCCTGAAACCACCGCCTTTTCTTCTTTTCTCTGAGATTAAAGTGCTCTCAATTTTGCTATTTTGCATGTTACATTCTGTGTTCTCGTGTCCCGTAATTAAAAACACACAAACTCTTAAAAAGAGACTATATGAAATACTATTAATAGCAATAATACATTACTATATTATATATTTCAGAAGGTCAAGATGCTCTAATAAATGGTCTGAGAGTTAAGTGTAAATCTTCAGAAGTCTATTAATTCTACTGGAATGCAAAATGTGTTAAATGCATCCCACACGGTCTTGCTGTATAAAACTGTGTCAGGAGGTGTCGCTAGAGACCGTTCAAAAATCGCTGAGAAACCCCTCCTCTAGTTATGACAAAACCTGAAAACGTCATCAGCGGGTTGCTTTGTGGGGATAGCGTGCAGTCGAATGAAACCACAAAGAGAGAGGAACCTAAGGCCAGATAAACACATCAAAATATTCATTCGTGACCAGACCAAAGACAGAAACCAAGGGTGGTCTTTTTTTCCTTCAGCAGCGATGGCTGCCTGTGAACGATTGGATAACATTGGAATGTTGCTTTTCACTCTGCTTTGTTTCTGCGACTGGTCCGTGGCTCAAATCTACTATACGATTTCAGAGGAGGTGGACAAAGGGGCGGTGGTGGGAAATCTCGCTAAGGATTTAAATCTTAAAGTGCAGCGACTGGAATCCGCGGGCCTTCAGATTACATCTGGGTACAGCAAACAGTATTTCGACATAAACCATGAAACTGGGGTGCTTTTCGTTAACGAAAGGATAGATCGGGAAAAGCTTTGTCCTAATATTCTAAAATGCTCTCTAAATATTGAGGCCATATTGAGTAACCCTCGCAGCCTCCATCGTGTTGAAGTGGTGGTTAATGATATTAATGACAATGCGCCCTCTTTTCTTGAAGAAATAAGCACAATTGATATGTCTGAGTCTTCATATGTCGGAGAGAGACATCCGCTGCCGATCGCTCATGACGCAGATATAGGAGCAAACAAGGTAAAGATATACAAATTAAACCAGAATGAATACTTTTCTTTGGATATACAGAGCCTTGGTGACCAGAGTGTGTCTGCCGAGTTAGTGTTGCAAAAAGTATTAGATCGAGAAAAACAGGATATCATTGAGCTTATGCTCACTGCGATAGATGGTGGGAAACCTCCTAAAACGGGGACGTTACAGATAAAAATCAATGTACTGGATGTAAACGATAATTCCCCCGTGTTCAGTAAATCACTTTACAAAGTCCAAGTGGCTGAAAATGCAAATATTGGCACATCGTTATTAACACTGACAGCCACTGATGGAGACGAAGGTGTTAATGGTCAACTTGTATACTCATTTACAGAGAGGGGCCTTTTAAACCCAGATGATAAATTTGCCCTGAATGATAATACTGGAGAAATCACAATAAAAGGAAATATTGATTATGAGGAAAACCAAGCTTTCGAGATTCGTGTTAAAGCACGAGATAAAGGCACTCCTCCTCGGAGTGCACATTGCAAAGTTTTAGTCGAAGTAATTGATGTCAATGACAATGCTCCAGAAATTTCGGTGTCATCACTGATGACACCAGTAAAAGAAGACGCGGAAATAGGCACAGCTGTTGCAATGGTCACCATCACTGACAAAGACGGGGGCAAAAACGGCCAGACAAACTGTAAGTTAACCAATTCTGTGCCCTTTAAATTAAAATCTAACTACAAACACTACTATTCTTTGTTAGTTGACGGACAGCTGGATAGGGAGATTTTTTCTCAATATAATGTGTCAATTACAGCTACAGATGAAGGAACTCCCTCTCTGTCGAGCACGAGCATCATTATAGTTCACGTTTCCGATGTCAATGATAATCCTCCCATGTTCTCACAGCCTCAGATTAATATTTATGTGAACGAGAACAGCCCAGTTGGAACCACAATGTATGTACTGACAACATTAGATTTAGACTTGAATGAAAACGCAAAATCGGCGTATCACTTACTTAATACGTCACCCAAGATGACCAACATAGCTTCACTGATAAACATCAACTCAGAAACTGGAGATATAACCAGTCTACAGTATTTTAACTACGAGGAGTTAAAAACCTTTCAGTTCAAAGTTCAGGCCACAGACTCTGGTGTTCCTCCGCTCAGCAGCAACGTGACTGTGAACGTTTTTATTCTGGATGAAAATGACAACAATCCCGTAATTCTTGCGCCCTATTCTGAGCACGGCTCTGTAATTAGTGAAAGCATCCCCTATAATGTTGAAGCAGGACATATAGTGGCGAAAATCAGGGCTGTAGACGCAGACTCTGGATACAATGCGCTGCTTTCTTATCACCTCTCTGAGCCCAAAGGAAACAACCTCTTCCGGATCGGAACCAGCACCGGGGAAATCAAGACTAAGAGGAGAATGAGTGACAATGACCTGAAAACTCACCCCTTGGTGGTGCTGGTTTCTGACAACGGAGAACCCTCCCTGTCAGCTACTGTGTCTATAGAAGTGGTGGTGGTTGAAAGCTCTGCTGACATCCAGACTCAGTTCAGACATGTGCCCATAAAAAAGGAGAGCTTCTCTGATTTAAACCTGTACCTGCTGATCGCCATTGTGTCGGTGTCAGCTATCTTTCTGCTCAGCCTCATCAGTTTAATAGCTGTCAAATGCCACAGGACAGACAGCAATTTCAGCAAATACAGCGACCCCATGATCACCACCCACCCTGACGGGAGTTGGTCTTACTCTAAAGCTACTCAGCAGTATGACGTCTGTTTCAGCTCAGACACGCTCAAGAGTGATGTTGTGGTTTTCCCTGCACCGTTTCCGCCTGTAGATGCGGAGCTGATCAGTATTAACGGAGGAGACACGTTTACCAGGAATCAGACTTTACCCAACAAAGAAAAGGTAGGCCATTTGTCCTGGAAGCCTGTGTAAAAATTATACACAAACAACATTCTCATTACATTTACCGTATGCGGCAGCAGTAGTGACATAAAACAAATATAGAAAACGTTCATTTAAAAACAAAAACTATGCACCAAGATACTGTCACCATTTCCCAGTCCACCACATGTACAGCATCTAACGTGACCGTCAGTCCGTCTGTAGTTGAAGGCGACGAGTAGATTAGTTCATGAACCACAAATGGAATATAATCGTTAACTATATCAGAGTTTAGTATATGTGATTTATATTTTAAGCAGCGTTTACATTTCAGACATTATCCATTTTTAAATAAAGGGTTGTTTTTCTTCGGTAGAATTAAGCATGTTCAATATTTCCCAGCATTTTGTCATTGCTCTCTGTGGTGATGAACCCTGTCTGTCTGTCATTCTGTTGTAAAGTCCACTGGTGTGTTTTCGATTGATTGCACTTTATTAATATTAAATCACATTATTCACACCCTTTTACCTGAATTGCTGTATCGCTGATCTATAGCAACTGCAAGCTTAGCCCGACTGTAATTTGCAATGTCCTCTGAAAGTCAAATGTGCTGTTCATGGTGCCAGGTTTTCAATTAACAACTTTGAATTTCTTCAAGGAAAGCACACTTGATTGATTGATTTGTTGGAATTCATTTTTTTTCTTTGTTTATTTGTTTTATTATTATTATTATTATTATTATTATTATTATTATTATTATTATTATTATTATTGGTACGGTGCATTGTACTTTGCAGTTAGTCATTCAGCTTCTAAAGTATTTACCTTCTTCCCTCCACTTGACTTCTCTCACTAAACATTTACATGGTAACCTAACCATTGTTAGTGTTTGAAAAATGATAACAACCTAATCAACAAAATTAAATTTCCTTACCTATGTTTCTCCACCTGGGGTCGCAGCAGACCATAGACATGAAAGTGTTTGTGTGGAAAAAAACTCCTCCTTCCTGTATGGGGAACAAGACGTAGTCGTCAGTCATTAGTGCATCTTTGGGATATGCCGTGAAGGACAGGAGCGTCCCTACAACAATATTTTTCTGGACGGATATATCAGTACTGGACGCAAATAATCGTTTGGATTGAGTTACTTTGTTTCACCAATAATGTATAGTCGACGAGAAGCAGGGCACGTATGGATTCGCATTGCTGCGTGCCTTTGTTTCTTTGAGTGCTCTGTTTCGCAGTTATCTTACTCGATTTCCGAGGAGGTGAACAAAGGCACCGTAGTGGGGAATATAGCAAAGGATTTCAACATCAACCTACAAGAACTAGAGACCAGGGAACTGCGTATTGTTTCAGGTTACAGTAAGAAATATTTTGGCGTCAATCTACGGACGGGTAACATCTTTGTTGATGAAAGAATAGACAGGGAAGGGATTTGTCCAAATGTGGAAACATGCTCGTTAAAAATCCAAGCTGTTTTAAATAATCCCATGACTGCACACCGTATAGAGATCAATGTTTTAGATATAAACGATAATTCGCCTGCTTTCACTGAAAATAAGTATTATCTGAACGTTTTTGAATCATCCTTAATGGGGGAACGATATCTGCTCCCAGTAGCAGTAGATGCAGACATCGGCATTAACTCTGTGAAGGGCTACAAGCTCAGTCACAATGAACATTTCTCTCTCGATGTGCAAAGCGGAGGAGAACACGGTGTGTCTGCTGAGTTAGTGTTACAGAAAGCTTTAGATCGAGAAAAACAGTCGGTGGTCTCTCTTGTTTTAACGGCTGTAGATGGAGGTAAACCGCCTCGATCGGGTTCATTACAACTGATTGTGAATGTGATCGATGTTAACGACAACATACCCACTTTCAGTAAATCGCTTTACAAAGTGCGTGTCAAAGAAAATGCGACTCCTGGTTCACTTGTTATTAAGTTAAATGCAACCGACTTAGACGAGGGCATGAACAGTAAGATCCTGTATTCATTTATCAAACGAGGAAACATTGATCCATCAAGCATTTTTGATCTAAATTCAGACACTGGAGAAATTACTGTCAAGGGGGCGTTGGATTATGAGGAGACGCCAGTTTATGAGGTCAGAGTTCAGGCAATGGATCAAGGCACACCACCTCGTAGTGTGCACGCTAAACTACTGATCGAGATCATTGATGTGAATGATAATGCCCCAGAGATATCGGTGACGTCACTGATGACGCCTGTAAAAGAAAATGCTGAACTGGGGACAATAGTTGCTTTTATTACAGTCACTGACAAAGATGGAGGAAACAATGGTGTAGCTAACTGTAACGTAGAAGGCTCTGTTCCATTTAAACTCAAGTCCAACTACAAAAATGATTATTCATTAGTAGTAGATGGACCATTGGACAGAGAAAACACGTTTTTTTACAATGTCACCATTAAAGCAATAGATGAAGGAAGTCCACCTCTGTCCAGCAACAGGGTCATTACTGTTCATGTTTCTGATGTCAATGACAACGCACCTCGTTTCATGGAGCCTGTGATTAATGTTTATGTGAAAGAAAACAGTCCAACAGGATCAATCATTTATACAATAAATGCGTCTGATCCTGATTTAGATAGAAATGCACAGCTTACTTATACGTTATTAGACACTGTCTCAAAAACCTTTGTAAACATAAACTCTGAGACTGGCGATATAATCAGTCTACAGTCTTTTAACTACGAGGAGATAAAAACCTTTCAGTTCAAAGTTCAGGCCACAGACTCCGGTGTTCCTCCGCTCAGCAGCAACGTGGCTATGAACGTTTTTATCCTGGATGAAAATGACAACAGTCCAGTGATTCTTGCGCCCTATTCTGAGCACGGCTCCGTTAACAGTGAGAGCATCCCCTATAATGTTGAAGCGGGGCATACTGTGGCAAAGATCAGGGCTGTAGACGCAGACTCTGGATACAACGCGCTGCTTTCTTATCACCTCTCTGAGCCCAAAGGAAACAACCTCTTCCGGATCGGAACCAGCACAGGGGAAATCAAGACTAAGAGGAGAATGAGTGACAATGACCTGAAAACTCACCCCTTGGTGGTGCTGGTTTCTGATAACGGAGAACCCTCCCTGTCAGCTACTGTGTCTATGGAGGTGGTGGTGGTTGAAAGCTCAGCTGACATCCAGACTCAGTTCAGACACGTGCCCATAAAGGAGGAGAGCTTCTCTGATTTAAACCTGTATCTGCTGATCGCCATTGTGTCGGTGTCAGCTATCTTTCTGCTCAGCCTCATCAGTTTAATAGCTGTCAAATGCCACAGGACAGACGGCAATTTCAGCAGGTACAGCGCCCCCATGATCACCACCCACCCTGACGGGAGCTGGTCTTACTCTAAAGCTACTCAGCAATATGACGTCTGTTTCAGCTCAGACACACTCAAGAGTGACGTAGTGGTTTTTCCTCCACCGTTTCCGCCTATTGATGCGGAGCTGATCAGTATTAACGGAGGAGACACGTTTACCAGGACTCAGACTTTGCCTAATAAAGAGAAGGTAAGAGAGCTAGAACAATACTTAAACACTTTGCTAAGAATTATACGACATCACAAATGAGTTGCAAAAAGTTGTTTTGCTGTTTGTGGCAGAATTTACACTTGAAATTTTATTTTGTGAATAAAAATCAATATTTGTAAGACAATCTATATTCTAATTGAATCACCCATATGTATCAGTTTAGTATTAAGCCTTATAATATGATATTTTAAAATTTGTATCATAAACTCTTTAATAGACAGGATTAGTTTTCATAATGTTGATTGAGAACCTAAACAATTTCGATGAATAGTCAGTGCTTCAAATGTAGAGAAATCATTTGCAGACAATAACAGACTTGATTCAGTCACGACATACAGAGCTTCCCTGTTTAATTAACATGATGTAACAGATGATCCTGTAGTAAATTTTAGATAGAAATTCAACATACAGAAAGTATATAGAGTAATATAACCTTTTGAAGGTGCATCCTTTTGTAATTGCGTTTTTGTCTATTTTGTAAATATCCTTTTACTGTTGAGTCTGTATGTTACGGGCAATTCACACACTTCTCATAGTCTGCAAAAGGAACCAAATTACGGCTTTATATTATTATTACTTAAAAAAAAAAAAGGATCAATCATTGTACATTGTTTTTAGTTGTCTTGCCCTAGGTATGTTTGCCAAGACAAGTCATCATTACAATAATTTGCTCTGTCCATGGTCCTGAAATAGTGCCCAGCAAATGCACTGTCTCCCGTCGTAGGTGTCTTGGAACCGACTTAAACTTGTAGTAGTTTTTTTTCCTTTGTTTCTACCTCTAATGTGAATTACCTCACGTCTGCCTTTTTTTAAATCCATGTTTGATTTTTAAATGTCGATGCACTGTAATTACTTCAAATGGCCATGAGGTGACACTATAGACCATGACTCCGCTAATATGTATCTGATGCGTATAGGGCCCTCCCCCACATTAGAAAATTGTTTTTTGTCAGTGCTTTGTTAGAATGAAAGGCACAGCGAATAAGGAAAACACGGTGCGTCATTTGTTCTGTCTCAGGTTTTCTTTTGGCCTTAAGTGACGGCGCTTCTATATATGGATCTATGCTTTAGTCGCTTTGTGTGGAATTATGCAGTTGCTGGGAAGAAATATCTCTATTTGGATCTATCTGCTTCTTGTTGTCTTGGAGTATAACTGGAGAGTGGTGGTCGGGCAGCTCTCCTACTCTGTGTCAGAGGAGGTAAACCCAGGGACATTCGTGGGAAATCTTGCCAAAGATCTTAACATCAACATCCAGGATTTAGAGTCACGTATGTTTCAGATAGTGGCTGGATCAAAAAAAAAGTATTTTGATGTAAATTTTAAGTCAGGCTTCCTCTACGTCAGTGAAAGAATAGACAGAGAAGAGCTCTGTGCGAAATCTACAAAATGCAAGATAAATGTAGAGGCTGTGATTAATAATCCCCTGAAACTTTACCGCATTGAAGTGAATATTCTTGATGTGAACGATAATCCGCCCTCTTTTAGTGCTAAATCTCAAACTATCGACATAGCAGAGAGCGTTTTGCCAGGAGCTACATTTCCTGTGCTGTCGGCCTATGACGCCGATATAGGGAAAAACAGTATTCACACATACAGGTTAAATTCCAATGACTTTTTCTCTTTATCTGTGAACAAAGGAGAGAGTGTGTCCGCTGAGTTAGTTCTTCAGAAATCATTAGACCGAGAAAAACAGGCTTTAATTAAACTTACACTGACCGCTGTAGATGGAGGAACGCCTCCAAAATCAGGGGCATCAGAAATATTAATTAATGTTCTTGATATCAACGACAATATTCCAGTGTTTAGCAAAACACTGTACAAAACAAGTATTACAGAAAATGCACCACTTGGCACCACAGCGGTGACAGTGACTGCAACGGACGCGGACGAAGGGCCAAACAAAGACATTATGTATTTTCTGAATTCGAAAGATCAGGACCATGTCTTGGACATTTTTGAAATTGATCCGCAAACAGGAAAACTTACAGTCAAAGGGAAAATTGATTTTGAGGGAAACCCTGCCTTTGAAATCCGTGTGCAGGCTGCTGACAAAGGCCAGCCTCCATTAACAGCCCAGTGTAAAGTACTAGTGGAAGTGGTGGATCTAAATGACAATGCTCCTGAAATCACAGTGACGTCACTGCTTAGTTCTGTCAGGGAGGACGCTGAAATAGGTACTGCAGTTGCACTTGTTTCAGTTCTTGACAGCGATGGGGGAAAAAATGGTGAGGTAAAATGTGAGATATTGAATGAGGTCCCATTTAAATTAGAGATGAATTATAAAAATTATTATTCTTTAGTAATTAGTGCCGCTCTGGACAGGGAACACATTTCCCACCATAATATTACTATCAAAGCAACAGATGAAGGTAGTCCTCCTCTTTCAACCACAAGCGTGGTTAAAATTCAGGTTTTTGATGTCAATGACAACATGCCCCTGTTTTCAGAGACTGTAATTAATATATATGTTGACGAAAATAGTCCAGCTGGCACTGTTTTAAAACCAGTATCTGCAACGGATACTGACATTGGTGAAAATGGTCGAGTAAGCTACTCGTTAGTCAGTGATAATGTAGTGCCGCTATCAACTATGATTAACATCAACTCAGAGACTGGAGATATAATCAGTCTACAGTCTTTTAACTACGAGGAGTTAAAAACCTTTCAGTTCAAAGTTCAGGCCACAGACTCCGGTGTTCCTCCGCTCAGCAGCAACGTGACTGTGAACGTTTTTATCCTGGATGAAAATGACAACAGTCCAGTGATTCTTGCGCCCTATTCTGAGCACGGCTCCGTTAACAGTGAGAGCATCCCCTATAATGTTGAAGCGGGACACATTGTGGCAAAGATCAGGGCTGTAGACGCAGATTCTGGATACAACGCGCTGCTTTCTTATCACCTCTCTGAGCCCAAAGGAAACAACCTCTTCCGGATCGGAACCAGCACCGGGGAAATCAAGACTAAGAGGAGAATGAGTGACAGTGACCTAAAAACTCACCCCTTGGTGGTGCTGGTTTCTGATAACGGAGAACCCTCCCTGTCAGCTACTGTGTCTATAGAGGTGGTGGTGGTGGTTGAAAGCTCAGCTGACATCCAGACTCAGTTCAGACATGTGCCCATAAATGAGGAGAGCTTCTCTGACTTAAACCTGTATCTGCTGATCGCCATTGTGTCGGTGTCAGCCATCTTTTTGCTCAGCCTCATCAGTTTAATAGCTGTCAAATGCCACAGGACAGATAGCACTTTCAGCAGGTACAGCGCCCCCATGATCACCACCCACCCTGACGGGAGCTGGTCTTACTCTAAAGCTACTCAGCAGTATGACGTCTGTTTCAGCTCAGACACGCTCAAGAGTGACGTAGTGGTTTTCCCCGCACAACTTCCGCCTGTAGATGCTGAGTTGATCAGTATTAACGGAGGAGACACGTTTACCAGGACTCAGACTTTACCAAATAAAGAAAAGGTAAGAACATTAGTCGAATGTTTTATCATTACTCTTTTGATGATGTAATCATTGAAATGATTTGAGTCACTTTCAAGACGTCGTGCTACAACTATCCAGTGTCAGAAGGAAAAATTGTTTGTCCCAGCGGCTGTTGCCTTTAATTTCTGCTCCCCATGTGTTGGTCCACTGCTTCCTGTTGTGGTTGAGAATTAACATATTCAAATGGTGTTGCTGTCCGTGGTGCTAAAGTCAGTTTTTTTAAACTGTCCTGCCAAATCGCATATGGGGGAAAAATGTGTGTACCTATACACACAGTTAATTATGCAGTACATCTGCAAGTGTGTCTGTATCCTATTGATAAGGTTTGAAAAGAAACAAGAGCAAGACAGAAATGATAGTTTTCCTGTAAAAATTTCCGGAGCTTAATGAGAAATATACACATATGACATGAGTACGTTGGTTTTTGTGTACAATTGTTTCATGTTTTAGATGCGATTGTCAGAGTTGCCGGACTTGTTTTATCAGTTGCCGTTCATAAGTCGCCTTTGCAAATGAGTTTGTACTATAACCTGAAGGGGAAAAACATCCCCACATTCCATAACGTTTTCAACTACAGCTCTGAACATGTAGGTAGTAATATAGAATCTACATACAATCAGAGAGGGGGTGTTTTATCTAATGTACCTAAAAAGCCAATTGGTCCTTTTCAGATTTAGGAAAAAAACATTTTCTTTAAATTCAACCCAAAATTTACAATCTGTATTTCTCTCGTCTGAATTTTTTAATGAGGAGGGTAACATACAGTGGATTGTGCAGTTTTACAAAATTACCACACAGGGACGCCACAGACCGTAACACTGAAACGGAAGCTCCTCCCAAAGTTAAAAACAAAAAAGAGACTGGGTTTTCATCACAAAGAGACACGAGATGAGAAGGAACGGCATGATGAATTATTCGTCTTTAAAAAATATGAATCTCTAAATACAGCGTCGCCTCATACGGTGTCATATCTCGCCAATTCACGGTAGAATCAAAATTGTGGACGTAGGCCTTTTCTTGTAGAATTATGACTTCACGGGGTTGCAGGAGGTCTATTCTTCTATATCTTGTGCTGTCTTTGTTGGATTGTTACTTGGAAGCGACAACCGGGCAGCTATTCTACTCCGTTTTTGAGGAGGTAAACCTGGGAACTAATGTCGGAAATATCGCCAAGGATCTAAACATCAATGTACAGGATCTGGAAACCAGTTCATTTCAGATTGTTACGGGGTCTAAAAAGAGATACTTCGAGATAAATCTAAAAACTGGATATCTGTATGTCAATGAGAGGATAGACCGAGAGAAGCTTTGCACAGATGAACCTAAATGTACTGTCAGCGTAGAGGCTGTGATAAACAACCCAATGAGGCTTTACCGCATCGAGGTAGAAATTAGAGATATGAATGACCATTATCCATCATTTAACACAAAATCGCAAATATTGGACATTGCAGAGAATACCCTGCCCGGATTTAGATTCGCGTTATCAGAGGCAAGCGACGCTGATGTCGGTAAACATGGTGTTAGTGCGTATAAGCTTAGTCCAAATGAATATTTCAGTCTTGCCACACACAAAAGAGAGGGGACCATATCTCCAGAGTTAGTACTGCAGAAAGCGCTAGACCGAGAGAAAAAGCCAAATCTTCAGTTATTGTTAACGGCAGTAGACGGGGGCTCGCCACCAAATTCAGGCACATCAAAAATCGAAATTAATATACTTGATATCAATGATAATGCACCACTGTTCGGTAGCAGTCTCTACGTAATCAAGATTTTCGAAAATATCCCGATCGCTACAGCAGTATTCACATTAAATGCGACTGACGCAGATGAAGGCTCAAACAGCGAAATAGTATATTCTCTTCGTAATAAGGATCAGGATCACATTCTGGATGTTTTTAAAATTGACCCTGACACTGGAATCATTTCAGTGAAAGGAAAAATCGACTATGAGGAGAGAAAAGCTTTTGAGATCCGAGCTGAGGCTAGAGACAAAGGCCAGCCTCCAATGTCTGCTCATTGTAAAGTGCTGGTAGAAATAATCGATGTAAACGACAACGCACCGGAACTCACTGTGACATCACTGATGAACAGAGTAAATGAGGACGCTAGTAAAGGTACTGCTGTTGCACTCGTGTCAGTTCTAGACAGAGATAGTGGCAAAAATTGTGAAGTAAAATGTGAGATTGTGAACCACGTTCCATTCAAATTGGAGCCAAATTACAAAAACTATTATTCCTTGGTGGTTGATGGGCAACTAGACAGAGAGAAGAGTCCTCAGTACAATGTGACAATTTCAGCTACAGATGGAGGCAGTCCTTCTCTTTCTAATACCAGTGTGATTACTGTTTACATTTCTGATGTTAATGACAACGTGCCCTATTTCGTGGAACCTGTAATAAACGTTTATGTAAAAGAAAACAGTAAAGTAGGAGCGGTTGTTGAAACTGTGACTGCCATCGATGCAGACATCAGCAATAATGGCCGGGTGACCTACTCATTGTCATTCAGTAATACTGAATCATTATCAATCCCCACACTGGTGAACATAAACTCAGATACTGGAGATATAATCAGTCTACAATCTTTTAACTACGAGGAGATAAAAACCTTTCAGTTTAAAGTTCAGGCCACAGACTCTGGTGTTCCTCCGCTCAGCAGCAACGTGACTGTGAACGTTTTTGTCCTGGATGAAAATGACAACAGTCCCGTGATTCTTGTGCCCTATTCTGAGCACGGATCCGTTAACAGTGAGAGCATCCCCCTTAATGTTGAAGCAGGACATATAGTGGCAAAGATCAGGGCTGTAGACGCAGACTCTGGATACAACGCGCTGCTTTCTTATCACCTCTCTGAGCCCAAAGGAAACAACCTCTTCCGGATCGGTACCAGCACAGGGGAAATTAAGACTAAGAGGAGAATGGGTGACAATGACCTGAAAACTCACCCCTTGGTGGTGCTGGTTTCTGATAACGGAGAACCCTCCCTGTCAGCTACTGTGTCTATAGAGGTGGTGGTGGTTGAAAGCTCAGCTGACATCCAGACTCAGTTCAGACATGTGCCCATAAAGGAGGAGAGCTTCTCTGATTTAAACCTGTATCTGCTGATCGCCATTGTGTCGGTGTCAGCCATCTTTATGTTCAGCCTCATTAGTTTAATAGCTGTCAAATGCCACAGGACAGACAGCAATTTCAGCAGGTACAGCGCCCCCATGATCACCACCCACCCTGACGGGAGCTGGTCTTACTCTAAAGCTACTCAGCAGTATGACGTCTGTTTCAGCTCAGACACACTCAAGAGTGACGTAGTGGTTTTTCCGTCACCGTTTCCGCTTGTTGATGCGGAGCTGATCAGTATTAACGGAGGAGATACGTTTACCAGGACTCAGACTTTACCTAATAAAGAGAAGGTAAGCTGCAAAAATTATTAATGGCTTAATGTTTTGTCTTTAGGTAACAGTCTTAAAACAATTACATATATTTAAAATAAATTTTGAATGAAAGATACTTTGTGCAACACTCACATACGGTCATTTAAGTGAAAGTGGTGGCAACTCAGTGATGTAGTGACGTTTTGACTGGAAAGTTGGTGGGTGTATCAATTGTGATTTAAGAAGATTTAAGAATTTAAGTTGAGATAAAAAAAATAACAACGATAATAATAATTCCAAGGCGTTTTAATGGATGCCACACACTACACTGACTTAAGCAGTGATTGAGGTGTATTCAAACTGCATTGAGACGCTGGCCATGGTCCTGAAACCGTCGCTTTTTCTTCTTTTCTTTGCTCTGAGATTCAAGTGCTCTCAATTTTGCTGATATTTTGCATGTTAGATTCTGTGTTCCCGTGTCCAGAAATTAAAAACACACAAACGCTTTGTTAAAAAACTCAAACAGAAGTAGAGGCCATATGAAATAATATTAATATATGAAATAATATTAATAGCAATAATAAAGTATTATATATTTCAGAAGGTCAAGATGCTCAACAAATGGTCTGAGAGTTAAGTGTAAATCTTCAGAAGTCTTACTTCTACTGGACTTTTTTCTAAGCAAAATATGTTAATAAATGTATCACACACGGTCTTGCTGTATAAAACTGTGACACGAGGTGTCGCTAGAGACCGTTCAAAAATCGTATGTTCGCTGAGAAACGCCTCCTCTAGTTATGACAAAACCTGAAAACGTAATCAGCTAGGAGTGCTTTGTGGGGATAGTGTACAGTCGAGTGAAGCCACAAAGAGAGAGGAACCTAAGGCCAGATGCATACATAAAAATATTCATTCGTGACCAGACCAAAGGCAGAAACCAAGAGTGGTCTTTTTTTCCTTCAGCAGCGATGGCTGCTCGTGAACGATGGGATAACATTGGAATGTTGCTTTTCTCTCTGCTTTGTCTCTGCGACTGGTCCGTGGCTCAAATCTACTATACGATCTCAGAGGAGGAGGACAAAGGGACGGCGGTGGGAAATCTCGCTAAGGATTTAAATCTTAAAGTGCAGCGACTGGAATCCGCGGGGCTTCTGATTACATCTGGTTACAGCAAACACTATTTTGACATAAACCATGAAACTGGGGTGCTTTTCGTTAACGAGAGGATAGATCGGGAAGAGCTTTGTCCTAATATGCTAAAATGCTCTCTAAATATTGAGGCCACATTGAGTAACCCTCGCAGCCTCCATCGTGTTGAAGTGGTGGTTAATGATATTAATGACAATGCGCCCTCTTTTCTTGAAGAAATAAGCACAATTGATATGTATGAGTCTTCATACATCGGAGAGAGACATCCGCTGCCAATCGCTCATGACGCAGACATAGGAGCAAACAAGGTAAAGATATACAAATTAAACCAGAATGAATACTTTTCCTTGGATATACAGAGCCTTGGTGACCAGAGTGTGTCTGCCGAGTTAGTGTTGCAAAAAGTATTAGATCGAGAAAAACAGGATATCATTGAGCTTACGCTCACTGCGATAGATGGTGGGAAACCTCCTAAAACGGGGACGTTACAGATAAAAATCAATGTACTGGATGTAAACGATAATTCCCCCGTGTTCAGTAAATCACTTTACAAAGTCAAAGTGGCTGAAAATGCAAATATTGGCACATCGTTATTAACACTGACAGCCACTGATGCAGACGAAGGTGTTAATGGTCAACTTGTATACTCATTTACAGAGAGGGGCCGTTTAAAACCAGATGATAAATTTGCCCTGAATGATAATACCGGAGAAATCACAATAAAAGGAAATATTGATTATGAGGAAAACCAAACTTTCGAGATTCGTGTTCAAGCACGAGATAAAGGCACTCCTCCTCGGAGTGCACATTGCAAAGTTTTAGTCGAAGTAATTGATGTCAATGACAATGCTCCAGAAATTTTGGTGTCATCACTGATGACACCAGTAAAAGAAGACGCGGAAATAGGCACAGCTGTTGCAATGGTCACCATCACTGACAAAGACGGGGGCAAAAACGGCCAGACAAACTGTAAGTTAACCAATTCTGTGCCCTTTAAACTAAAATCTAACTACAAACACTACTATTCCTTGTTAGTTGACGGACAGCTGGATAGGGAGATTGTTTCTCAATATAATGTGTCAATTACAGCTACAGATGAAGGAACTCCCTCTTTGTCGAGCACAAGCATCATTACAGTTCACGTTTCCGATGTCAATGATAATCCTCCCATGTTCTCGCAGTCCCAGATTAATATTTATGTGAACGAGAACAGCCCAGTTGGAACCACAATGTATGTACTGACAACATTAGATTTAGACTTAAATGAAAACGCAAAATCGGCGTATCACTTACTTAATACGTCACCCAAGATGACCAACATAGCTTCACTGATAAACATCAACTCAGAGACTGGATATATAATCAGTCTACAGTCTTTTAACTACGAGGAGTTAAAAACCTTTCAGTTCAAAGTTCAGGCCACAGACTCTGGTGTTCCTCCGCTCAGCAGCAACGTGACTGTGAACGTTTTTGTCCTGGATGAAAATGACAACAGTCCCGTGATTCTTGCGCCCTATTCTGAGCACGGCTCCATTAACAGTGAGAGCATCCCCTATAATGTTGAAGCGGGGCATACTGTGGCAAAGATCAGGGCTGTAGACGCAGACTCTGGATACAACGCGCTGCTTTCTTATCACCTCTCTGAGCCCAAAGGAAACAACCTCTTCCGGATCGGAACCAGCACCGGGGAAATCAAGACTAAGAGGAGAATGAGTGACAATGACCTGAAAACTCACCCCTTGGTGGTGCTGGTTTCTGACAACGGAGAACCCTCCCTGTCAGCTACTGTGTCTATAGAGGTGGTGGTGGTTGAAAGCTCAGCTGACATCCAGACTCAGTTCAGACATGTGCCCATAAATGAGGAGAGCTTCTCTGATTTAAACCTGTATCTGCTAATCGCCATTGTGTCGGTGTCAGCTATCTTTCTGCTCAGCCTCATAAGTTTAATAGCTGTCAAATGCCACAGGACAGACAGCAATTTCAGCAGATACAGCGCCCCCATGATCACCACCCACCCTGACGGGAGCTGGTCTTACTCTAAAGCTACCCAGCAGTATGACGTCTGTTTCAGCTCAGACACGCTCAAGAGTGACGTAGTGGTTTTCCCTCCACCGTTTCCGCCTGTTGATGCGGAGCTGATCACTATTAACGGAGGAGACACGTTTACCAGGACTCAGACTTTACCTAATAAAGAGATGGTAAGAAGCATACAGAATTAACACTACTAATAATAAGTGCATGTGTCTTTTATGTATAGAGCTGGGTACTTTAAGCAAACAAAAATACCGGGATTTTCAAGATAGCCTGAAAAAAGATATCAAACAAACTATCTGGCAATATAAAAATACACACGTGAATCCACTGTTACTACGAATGGGAAAACGCTCCCCGTGGTGCTGACTGTTTATTGGTCTTTGGCAAGTATGTATTTACAGCCGGAATGTATGGCTCTCTCCATGGTGCTGAAATCCATAAAACGTTGAACAGTTGATTTTTAACCATTTGCATTCCCTAGTTAAAGTGATTCGAAACGTTATATCTGTAGTCTTTTGGTCATTTTCAAACAACTGTTTACATAAGAAATACACCTCTAAAATTAAAGAAAAAAAAATTGGACATAGTACATCATTGAAACTTAGATACGTGAATAGAGGTTTCGGTTTTTAGATATCCATTTAAAAACTTGTTTATGTAACAATGACAAATATCCTCCATGTTTGGATTGGGGAAAATATCTTACGTGTGTATATTTTACCACATGATGTCACTGGAGACCATGGAACTCTCTTTTTTTTTTTTTTTTTTTTTTTAAAAAAAAAAAAAAAAAAAAAAAAAAACATCATTATGTGAAACTCCTCCCTGCACGGGAAGACTAACAGTTTTATTGTGGCGAGAGGGGCTGCTGATGCTGGATGTGTGTGTTTTGAGGCATATAGCTACATGGAAGTAAAGGATTAGTGGAAATACACCGTTAAATGTACAACAATGGGGAACGAGGAATACGCTTGGATACATGTTGTTGCACTGCTTTGTCTTTGTGGCTGGTCGGCTTCGCAGTTATCTTACTCCATTTACGAGGAGGTGAACAAAGGCACCGTCGTGGGGAACATCGCAAAGGATTTAAATTTGAATGTACAGGAACTGGAAACAAGGGACCTACACATTGTTTCCAGTTACAGTAAGAGATATTTTGACGTGAATTTGCGGACCGGGAACCTCTTTGTAAACGAGCGAATAGACAGAGAGGAGCTTTGTCCGAAAACGGCACAATGCCCCCTTAGAATACAAGCTGTTTTAAGCGAACCAATGAATGCACATCGCATTGAGATTACTGTGTTAGATATAAATGATAATTCGCCAAGATTCATTGAACAGTCTTACTGGTTAAACATTTCAGAATCACTGTCAGCGGGAGAGCGATATTTTCTTCCAATGGCAGTGGATGCAGACATCGGCAGCAACTCAGTGAAGAGCTACAAGCTCAGTCAAAATGAATATTTCTCTCTTGATGTACAAAGCAGTGGAGAACACGGCGTGTCTGCTGAGTTAGTACTGCAGAAAGCCTTAGATCGAGAGAAACAGTCCGTAATCGAGCTTATTCTGACAGCTGTAGATGGAGGAAAACCTTCAAAATCAGGTTTACTAAAAGTTAACGTCAATGTAACAGATGTGAATGATAATAGACCGTTATTTAGCAAATCTCTGTATAAAATACGCGTAAGTGAAAATACCGCACAAGGAACAGTTGTTACTAAAGTAAATGCAACCGATTTGGATGAGGGCATGAACAGTAAGATCCTGTATTCCTTCCTCAAACAGGGGGATATTGATCCATCAAAAATGTTTGATCTAAATCCAGAATCTGGAGAGATTACTGTAAAGGAAATATTAGATTATGAAGAGACCCCTGCTTATGAAGTGAGAGTTCGGGCAATGGACCAAGGAATCTCACCTCATAGTGCGCATGCTAAATTATTGATCGAGATAATTGATGTAAATGACAATGCCCCAGAAATATCTGTGACGTCACTGATGACGCCTGTAAAAGAAAATGCTGAACTGGGGACAATAGTTGCTTTTATTACAGTCACTGACAAAGATGGAGGAAACAGTGGTGTAGCTAACTGTAACGTAGAAGGCTCTGTTCCATTTAAACTCAAGTCCACCTACAAAAATGATTATTCATTAGTAGTAGATGGACCATTGGACAGAGAAAACACGTTTCTTTACAATGTCACCATTAAAGCAATAGATGAAGGAAGTCCACCTCTGTCCAGCAACAGGGTCATTACTGTTCATGTTTCTGATGTCAATGACAACGCACCTCGTTTCATGGAGCCTGTGATTAATGTTTATGTGAAAGAAAACAGTCCAACAGGTTCAATCATTTATACAATAAATGCGTCTGATCCTGATTTAGACGATAATGCAAAGCTGACTTATATGTTATTAGATAATTCTCCAAAACCGATTCAAATTTCTTCTGTTATAAACATAAACTCAGAGACTGGAGATATAATCAGTCTACAGTCTTTTAACTATGAAGAAATAAAAACGTTTCATTTCAAAGTTCAGGCCACAGACTCTGGTGTTCCTTCGCTCAGCAGCAACGTGACTGTGAACGTTTTTATCCTGGATGAAAATGATAACAGTCCAGTGATTCTTGCGCCCTATTCTGAGCACGGCTCCGTTAACAGTGAGAGCATCCCCTATAATGTTGAAGCGGGACATACTGTGGCAAAGATCAGGGCTGTAGACGCAGACTCTGGATACAACGCGCTGCTTTCTTATCACCTCTCTGAGCCCAAAGGAAACAACCTCTTCCGGATCGGAACCAGCACTGGGGAAATCAAGACTAAAAGGAGAATGGGTGACAATGACCTGAAAACTCACCCCTTGGTGGTGCTGGTTTCTGATTACGGAGAACCCTCCCTGTCAGCTACTGTGTCTATGGAGGTGGTGGTGGTGGTTGAAAGCTCAGCTGACATTCAGATTCAGTTCAGACATGTGCCCATAAAGGAGGAGAGCTTCTCTGATTTAAACCTGTATCTGCTGATCGCCATTGTGTCGGTGTCAGCTATCTTTCTGCTCAGCCTCATCAGTTTAATAGCTGTCAAATGCCACAGGACAGACAGCAATTTCAGCAGATACAGCGCCCCCGTGATCACCACCCACCCTGACGGGAGCTGGTCTTACTCTAAAGCTACCCAGCAGTATGACGTCTGTTTCAGCTCAGACACGCTCAAGAGTGACGTAGTGGTTTTCCCTCCACCGTTTCCGCCTGTAGATGCGGAGCTGATCAGTATTAACGGAGGAGACACGTTTACCAGGACTCAGACTTTACCTAATAAAGAGAAGGTGAGTTGTACACTGCGGTGAATGTTTGGATAATTGATTTGGGATTTAATAACGTCAAATCACTTTCAGTGACAGCCTGGGATTACAAAAGCATTTTGCTATAACGAACGTACAAATCACTTAAGTCCAGACCAAAATGTGTTTTGTAAGGAAACGAACTGCGCGACCACCACGCTTCATAAAAGCAATTTACTGAGTAGTGCTCATTAAGATCATTCTTGGAAACATTTTTGAAACATATCTCGTCTGTCTGATTGAATTTGTCGATTAAACGTGCTCAGTCTCCGACAAGAAATACAACAATTTTTTTGCGCCACAAAAGTGCATGACATATAATACATATACAGTGCAAAGAACCAGGCTGTTCGTTTTGTAGCTCTGAGGAGAACAAAGTTCGTAAGGCTATAGAAATAGCTCAGTTCGTTTATATAATAGCGCTGTTTAAAGAGTAAAGTAACTTTCAGCTGTTATATGCTGGCTCATTGAAGGGTTCAACAATGTAAATTAAATTTGGCATATTTTTCTTACTTATATTAGGAGGCTGGTTGTAATGTTGCTGAACTTATATTTAGATTTCGGACTTTTGTTATAAAACATCGTCCAAACATTTTCGAGAAACACGTCAAGTATTTAAGCAAAATGCCATCAAACGTCGCTGTCCGTGGTCCTTAACCAGGGCACTCAAACGTGGTCCGTGGTGCGTCTTTGCTTAAAGTGACATACTTAATTAAACCAGATTTATTTTTATATCTTTTTCCATTTATACAACTTTTAAAATACATTACCCTCGGCCCTCAGTGGAGGATAAAACGGTAGAAAATGATTGAGTAAGTAAAATACATTATTAGAATAGTAAGAGTAAATGTATCACTAATGGTATGCCTAACACCTCCCAGTTACATTGTTCATATTTCCCATCAACTCATAGGGCTGTGTAAAATCAGTCACTAAAGTGTTGTTGCTGTCTAAAGAATGCTTCATTTAATGATGTATTTGTAGCTGTGTATAGGTGATTTTTTTTTACATATAATGTTCAAATCATTCGCAAGGCTATTATGTACTTAGAATTAGATAGCAATTTATTTAACGCTTTCAAGAGCATATTGCTAACCTAATATTCACCACATGATGTCGCTCGAGACCATGGATAAGAATGTATCGGAGTATTCAAAACTCCTCCTCTATGCATGAGAAACCGAAATTGTCATCAACCACATACACAATGCAGTGCTGGGACGAGAAGGGAAACACCCCAAGCGGTCGAATACAGTTTTTGATGGAACGATCTACGTTGTGGATGTATAAACCATTGGATTAATCTCTTGTTTCTGGATCAACGATGTATGTCCGACGACAGAAGGAATACGTCTGGATTAACGTTGTTGCAATGCTTTGTCTCTTTGACTGCTCTACTTCGCTGTTATCTTACTCCATTTCCGAGGAGGTGAACAAAGGCACAGTAGTGGGGAACATCGCAAAAGACTTAAACATCAACGTGCAGGATCTAGAGACACGAGATCTGCGTATTGTTTCGAGTTACAGTAAGAAATATTTTGACGTCAATCTCCGGACGGGTAATATTTTTGTTGACGAGAGAATAGACAGGGAGGAGATTTGCCCAAATGTGGAAAAATGCTCGTTACAAATTCAAGCTGTTTTAAATAACCCCATGACTGCACACCGTATAGAGATCAGTGTTTTTGATATAAACGATAATTCTCCTGCTTTCATTGAAAAAATATATTCCTTGAATATTTCAGAATCATCCTTAACAGGAGAGCGATATCTACTCCCAGTAGCAGTAGATGCAGACATTGGCATTAACTCAGTGAAGAGCTACAAGCTCAGTCACAATGAACTTTTCTCTCTCGATGTGCAAAGCGGAGGAAAACACGGTGTGTCTGCTGAGTTAGTGTTACAGAAAGCTTTAGATCGAGAGAAACAGTCGGTGGTCTCTCTTGTTTTAACGGCTGTAGATGGAGGTAAACCGCCTCGATCGGGTTCATTACAACTGATTGTGAATGTGATCGATGTTAACGATAACATACCCACTTTCAGTAAATCGCTTTACAAAGTGCGTATCAAAGAAAATGCGACTCCTGGTTCACTTGTTATTAAGTTAAATGCAACCGACTTAGACGAGGGCATGAACAGTAAGATCCTGTATTCATTTATCAAACGAGGAAATATTGATCCATCAAGTATTTTAGATCTAAATTCGGAAACTGGAGAAATTATTGTAAAGAGAACGTTGGATTATGAGGAGACGCCTGCTTATGAGGTCAGAGTTCAAGCAATGGACCAAGGAACCTCACCTCGTAGTGCACATGCTAAACTATTGATTGAGATAATTGATGTGAATGACAACGCCCCAGAAATATCGGTGACGTCACTGATGGCGCCTGTAAAAGAAGATGCTGAACTGGGGACAATAGTTGCTTTTATTACAGTCACTGACAAAGATGGAGGGAACAATGGTGTAGCTAACTGTAACGTAGAAGGCTCTGTTCCATTTAAACTCAAGTCCAACTACAAAAATGATTATTCATTAGTAGTAGATGGACCATTAGACAGAGAAAACACTTTTCTTTACAATGTCACCATTAAAGCAATAGATGAAGGAAGTCCACCTCTGTCCAGCAGCAGGGTCATTACTGTTCATGTTTCTGATGTCAATGACAACGCACCTCGTTTCATGGAGCCTGTAATTAATGTTTATGTGAAAGAAAACAGTCCAACAGGATCAATAATTTACACAATAAACGCTATTGATCCCGATTTAGACAGAAATGCACAGCTCACTTACACGTTATTAAACACTTTCTCAAAAACTAATCCGATTTCTTCTGTTGTAAACATCAACTCAGAGACTGGAGATATAATCAGTCTACAGTCTTTTAACTACGAGGAGTTAAAAACGTTTCAGTTCAAAGTTCAGGCCACAGACTCTGGTGTTCCCCCGCTCAGCAGCAACGTGACTGTGAACGTTTTTATCCTGGATGAAAATGACAACAGTCCTATGATTCTTGCGCCCTATTCTGAGCACGGATCCGTTTACAGCGAGAACATCCCCTATAATCTTGAAGCAGGACACGTTGTGGCAAAGATCAGGGCGGTAGACGCAGACTCTGGATACAACGCGCTGCTTTCTTATCACCTCTCTGAGCCCAAAGGAAACAACCTCTTTCGGATCGGAACCAGCACAGGGGAAATCAAGACTAAGAGAAGAATGAGTGACAATGACCTGAAAACTCACCCCTTGGTGGTGCTGGTTTCTGATAACGGAGAACCCTCCCTGTCAGCTACTGTGTCTATAGAGGTGGTGGTGGTTGAAAGCTCAGCTGACATTCAGATTCAGTTCAGACATGTGCCCATAAAGGAGGAGAACTTCTCTGATTTAAACCTGTATCTGCTGATCGCCATTGTGTCGGTGTCAGTCATTTTTCTGCTCAGCCTCATCAGTTTAATAGCTGTCAAATGCCACAGAAAAGACAGCAATTTCGGCAGGTACAGCGCCCCCATGATCACCACCCACCCTGACGGGAGCTGGTCTTACTCTAAAGCTACCCAGCAGTATGACGTCTGTTTCAGCTCAGACACGCTCAAGAGTGACGTAGTGGTTTTTCCTCCACCGTTTCCGCCCGTTGATGCGGAGCTGATCAGTATTGACGGAGGAGACACGTTTACCAGGACTCAGACTTTACCTAATAAAGAGAAGGTGAGTTGAACTCTGAAGTGAATGTTGGATACTTGACTTAGGATTTAATTAACGTCGAATCACTTTCTGTGACAGCCTGAGTTTCTTAAAGCCTTTTTGATACAAAGAACGAACATGCGATCACACTTAAGGCCAGACCATAATGTCTTTTTAACGAAACAAATCACAAGAGCCCGCTGTGTAAAAACTATTTAAATACATAAGCAGTGCTGATGCAGAACAATCTTCTAAACCTTTATGGTACATATCTAGCTGGATTTTTTGAATTTGTCCACTAAAGTTACTTTACCTAGGTTTGAAATAAACGCAGTATTTTACGCCACAAATGTACATGGCATCAAATATACATATAGTAGATAGAGAAGTTTTTTTTTTGTTTTTTTTTTTTTTTGTGGCCTTGAGATGAAAACGTTCGAAATGCTATGAAAATATCAAAAGTTCAGATCATAGCGCTGTTAAAAGACATACAGTGTATAAGCTGCATATGGTGAATCACTGAGGAATTCAACAACATTAATTGATTTTACCTGTTATTTACTTATAATAACAGAGTGACTGTAATGCTGCTGAACTTGTTGTATTAGATATCAAAATTATGTTCTGAAATACAGCCCGAATCATAAAAGAAACCTGTCAAGTATTTAAATAAGATGGAAGCAACCGTCTCTCTCCGTGGTGCTGAACCAGGACACTCAAACGTGGTCTGTGGTGCGCCTTCCCTTGAAGTGACAAGCTTAATTACACACACACACACACACACACATATATATATATATATACACAACTTTTAAAATCTATTATTAGGCTAGTAAGAGCAAATAAATTGTTTTTGGTGAGTTCAACCTCTCCCCAGTTACATTATGATTAACAATTTCCATCAACTCATGGGGCCATGTGAAATATCAGTCACTGAAGTGTCGTTGCAGTCTGAAGTATGCTTCACTTAATGGTGTCTTTGCAGCTGTATATAAGTGAATATCTTTTTGTTTTATATTCGAGGCTGTGCTGTATCTAGAATTAAATTGCAATTTGATTCACTGTTTTATAAGCATTTCGCTAGGCTAGCATTCACCACATGATGTCGCTCGAGACCATGGATGTGAATGTATCTGTGCGTGTTAAACTCCTCCTCTATGCATGAGAAAATGAAATCGTCATCACCCACATACACATTGTAGTGCTGGGGCGAAAAGGGAAGGACCCTAAATGAGCGAATGCAGTTTTGATAGAACGATCTACGTTGTGGATGTATAAACCATTGGAATAATCTCTTACTTTTGCATCAACGATGTATGTCCGACGACAGAAGGAATACGTCTGGATTCACGTTGTTGCACTGCTTTGTCTCTTTGAATACTCTGCTTCGCAGTTATCTTACTCCATTTCCGAGGAGGTGAACAAAGGCACAGTCGTGGGGAACATCGCAAAAGATTTAAACATCAACGTGCAGGATGTAGATACAAGAGATCTGCGTGTCGTTTCGAGTCACAGTAAGAAATATTTTGACGTGAACTTGCGGACAGGAAATCTCTTTGTTAACGAGAGAATAGACAGAGAGGAGCTTTGTCCTAGTGACGTAAAATGCTCCATCAAATTACAAGCTGCTTTAAATAACCCACTGAATGCACATCGCATTGAAGTTAATATTGTTGATATAAATGATAATTCGCCTTCTTTTATTGAACAGACCCATTTACTTAATATCTCGGAATCGCTTTCACCCGGAGAGCGATATCTTCTCCCAGTAGCAGTAGATGCAGACATTGGAAGTAACACGGTAAAGTCTTATAAGCTGAGCCACAATGAACATTTCTCTCTTGATGTACAAAACGGAGGAGAACATGGAGTGTCTGCCGAGTTAGTGTTACAGAAAGCTTTAGATCGAGAGAAAGAGCCGGTACTTAAATTAGTTCTGACGGCTGTAGATGGAGGTAAACCGCCAAGATCAGGGACTTTACAGTTAATTGTAATTGTTATAGATGTTAATGACAATACACCCACTTTCAGTAAATCGCTTTACAAACTGCGTGTCAAAGAAAATGTAACTCCTGGTTCACTTGTTATTGAGCTAAATGCAACCGACTTAGACAAGGGCATGAACAGTAAGATCCTGTATTCATTTATCAAACGAGGAAACATTGATCCATCAAGTCATTTTGATCTAAATTCAGAAACTGGAGTAATTACTGTCAAGGAGGCGTTGGATTATGAGGAGATGCCTGCTTATGAGGTCAGAGTTCAGGCAATGGACCAAGGCATGTCACCACGTACTGGGTATGCTAAATTATTGATCGAGATAATTGATGTGAATGATAATGCCCCAGAAATATCGGTGACGTCACTAATGACGCCAGTAAAAGAAGATGCTGAACTGGGGACAATAGTTGCTTTTATTACAGTCACTGACAAAGATGGAGGGAACAATGGTGTAGCTAACTGTAACGTAGAAGGCTCTGTTCCATTTAAACTCAAGTCCAACTACAAAAATGATTATTCATTAGTAGTAGATGGACCATTGGACAGAGAAAACACTTTTCTTTACAATGTCACCATTAAAGCAATAGATGAAGGAAGTCCACCTCTGTCCAGCAACAGGGTCATTACTGTTCATGTTTCTGATGTCAATGACAACGCACCTCGTTTCATGGAGCCTGTGATTAATGTTTATGTGAAAGAAAACAGTCCAACAGGATCAATCATTTATACAATAAATGCTATTGATCCCGATTTAGAAAGAAATGCACAGCTCACTTACACGTTATTAGACACTTTCTCAAAAACTAATCCGATTTCTTCTGTTGTAAACATCAACTCAGAGACTGGAGATATAATCAGTCTACAGTCTTTTAACTACGAGGAGTTAAAAACCTTTCATTTCAAAGTTCAGGCCACAGACTCTGGTGTTCCTCCGCTCAGCAGCAACGTGACTGTGAACGTTTTTATCCTGGATGAAAATGACAACAGTCCTATGATTCTTGCACCCTATTCTGAGCACGGCTCCGTTAACAGTGAGAACATCCCCTATAATGTTGAAGCAGGACATATAGTGGCAAAGATCAGGGCTGTAGACGCAGACTCTGGATACAACGCGTTGCTTTCTTATCACCTCTCTGAGCCCAAAGGAAACAACCTCTTCCGGATCGGAACCAGCACTGGAGAAATCAAGACTAAAAGGAGAATGAGTGACAATGACCTGAAAACTCACCCCTTGGTGGTGCTGGTTTCTGATAACGGAGAACCCTCTCTGTCAGCTACTGTGTCTATAGAGGTGGTGGTGGTTGAAAGCTCAGCTGACATCCAGACTCAGTTCAGACATGTGCCCATAAAGGAGGAGAGCTTCTCTGATTTAAACCTGTATCTGCTGATTGCCATTGTGTCGGTGTCAGCCATCTTTCTGCTCAGCCTCATCAGTTTAATAGCTGTCAAATGCCACAGGACAGACAGCAATTTTAGCAGGTACAGCGCCCCCATGATCACCACCCACCCTGACGGGAGTTGGTCTTACTCTAAAGCTACTCAGCAGTATGACGTCTGTTTCAGCTCAGACACACTCAAGAGTGACGTAGTGGTTTTTCCTCCACCGTTTCCGCCCGTAGATGCGGAGCTGATCAGTATTGACGGAGGAGACACGTTTACCAGGACTCAGACTTTACCAAATAAAGAGAAGGTGAGTTGAAAATTTCAGTGAATGTTGGATATTTGGCTTAGGATTTAATTATTGTCGAATCGCTTTCAGTGACAGCCTGAGATTACTAAAGCCTTGTTGATGCAAAGAACGAACATGTGAACCCGCCGTGTAAAATCTATTTAATTACATGATGAGCGCCGATTCAGAACAACCTTCTAAACCTTTATGATACATATCTAGCTTCATTTGCTGAATTTGTCGATTAAACTTGTTTCATCTCTGTTTAAGAATACACGCAGTATTCTACGCCATAAATACATACATATAGTGGATAGAGACAAGTTGTTCGTTTTGTGGCCTTGAGATGAAAAAGTTCGAAATGCTGTGGAAATATCTAAATAACCTCAAGTCATAGCACTGTTAAAAGACATACAGTAAGTTTCAGGTGCATATGGTGTATCACTGATGATTTCAACATTAATTTATGTTACCTATGTTATTTACTTGTATTGAGAGAGTGATTGTAATGCTACTGAACTTGTATTAGATATCGAAATTATATTCTGAAATACAGCCTGAATCGTACAAGAAACGTGTCAAGTATTTAAATAAATAAGACCATTGCTGTCCCTGGTGCTGAACCAGGACACTCAAACGTGGTCTGCGGTGCGTCTTCCCTTGAAGTGACAAGCTTAATTAGATCAGTTAATGTTCTCATATATTTTTTTATTGATACAACTCTTAAAATCTATTATTAGGCTAGTAAGAGCAAATAAATAGTTTTTGGTGAGTTCAGCCTCTCCCCAGTTACATTATGGTTAACAATTTACATCAACTCATGGGGCCATGTGAAATATCAGTCACTGAAGTGTCGTTGCAGTCTGAAGTATGCTTCACTTAATGGTGTCTTTGCAGCTGTATATAAGTGAATATCTTTTTGTTTTATATTCGAGGCTGTGCTGTATCTAGAATTAAATTGCAATTTGATTCACTGTTTTATAAGCATTTCGCTAGGCTAGCATTCACCACATGATGTCGCTCGAGACCATGGATGTGAATGTATCTGTGCATGTTAAACTCCTCCTCTATGCATGAGAAAATGAAATCGTCATCACCCACATACACATTGTAGTGCTGGGGCGAAAAGGGAAGGACCCTAAATGAGCGAATGCAGTTTTGATGGAACGATCTACGTTGTGGATGTATAAACCATTGGAATAATCTCTTACTTCTGCATCAACGATGTATGTCCGACGACAGAAGGAATACGTCTGGATTCACGTTGTTGCACTGCTTTGTCTCTTTGACTACTCTGCTTCGCAGTTATCTTACTCCATTTCCGAGGAGGTGAACAAAGGCACAGTCGTGGGGAACATCGCAAAAGATTTAAACATCAACGTGCAGGATGTAGATACAAGAGATCTGCGTGTCGTTTCGAGTCACAGTAAGAAATATTTTGACGTGAACTTGCGGACAGGAAATCTCTTTGTTAATGAGAGAATAGACAGAGAAGAGCTTTGTCCTAATGCCGTAAAATGTTCCATCAAATTACAAGCTGCTTTAAATAACCCACTGAATGCACATCGCATTGAAGTTAATATTGTTGATATAAATGATAATTCGCCTTCTTTTATTGAACAGACCCATTTACTTAATATCTCGGAATCGCTTTCACCCGGAGAGCGATATCTTCTCCCAGTAGCAGTAGATGCAGACATTGGAAGTAACACGGTAAAGTCTTATAAGCTGAGCTACAATGAACATTTTTCTCTTGATGTACAAAACGGAGGAGAACATGGTGTGTCTGCCGAGTTAGTGTTACAGAAAGCTTTAGATCGAGAGAAAGAGCCGGTACTTAAATTAGTTCTGACGGCTGTAGATGGAGGTAAACCGCCAAGATCAGGGACTTTACAGTTAATTGTTAATGTTATAGATGTTAATGACAATACACCCACTTTCAGTAAATCGCTTTACAAACTGCGTGTCAAAGAAAATGTAACTCCTGGTTCACTTCTTATTAAGTTAAATGCAACCGACTTAGACGAGGGCATGAACAGTAAGATCCTGTATTCATTAATCAAACGAGGAAACATTGATCCATCAATTCATTTTGATCTAAATTCAGAAACTGGAGAAATTACTGTCAAGGGGGCGTTGGATTATGAGGAGACGCCTGCTTATGAGGTCAGAGTTCAGGCAATGGATCAAGGCACACCACCTCGTAGTGCGCACGCTAAATTATTGATCGAGATAATTGATGTGAATGATAATGCCCCAGAAATATCAGTGACGTCACTGATGACGCCTGTAAAAGAAGATGCTGAACTGGGGACAATAGTTGCTTTTATTACAGTCACTGACAAAGATGGAGGGAGCAATGGTGTAGCTAACTGTAACGTAGAAGGCTCTGTTCCATTTAAACTCAAGTCCAACTACAAAAATGATTATTCATTAGTAGTAGATGGACCATTGGACAGAGAAAACACTTTTCTTTACAATGTCACCATTAAAGCAATAGATGAAGGAAGTCCACCTCTGTCCAGCAACAGGGTCATTATTGTTCATGTTTCTGATGTCAATGACAACGCACCTCGTTTCATGGAGCCTGTGATTAATGTTTATGTGAAAGAAAACAGTCCAACAGGATCAATCATTTATACAATAAATGCTATTGATCCCGATTTAGAAAGAAATGCACAGCTCACTTACACGTTATTAGACACTTTCTCAAAGTCTCAAACTAATCCGATTTCTTCTGTTGTAAACATCAACTCAGAGACTGGAGATATAATCAGTCTACAGTCTTTTAACTACGAGGAGTTAAAAACCTTTCATTTCAAAGTTCAGGCCACAGACTCTGGTGTTCCTCCGCTCAGCAGCAACGTGACTGTGAACGTTTTTATCCTGGATGAAAATGACAACAGTCCAGTGATTCTTGCACCCTATTCTGAGCACGGATCCGTTTACAGCGAGAACATTCCCTATAATGTTGAAGCAGGACATATAGTGGCAAAGATCAGGGCTGTAGACGCAGACTCTGGATACAACGCGTTGCTTTCTTATCACCTCTCTGAGCCCAAAGAAAACAACCTCTTCCGGATCGGAACCAGCACCGGGGAAATCAAGACTAAGAGGAGAATGAGTGACAATGACCCGAAAACTCACCCCTTGGTGGTGCTGGTTTCTGATAACGGAGAACCCTCCCTGTCAGCTACTGTGTCTATAGAGGTGGTGGTGGTTGAAAGCTCAGCTGACATTCAGATTCAGTTCAGACATGTGCCCATAAAGGAGGAGAACTTCTCTGATTTAAACCTGTATCTGCTGATCGCCATTGTGTCGGTGTCAGTCATTTTTCTGCTCAGCCTCATCAGTTTAATAGCTGTCAAATGCCACAGGACAGACGGCAATTTCAGCAGGTACAGCGCCCCTATGATCACCACCCACCCTGACGGGAGTTGGTCTTACTCTAAAGCTACCCAGCAGTATGACGTCTGTTTCAGCTCAGACACGCTCAAGAGTGACGTAGTGGTTGTTCCTCCACCGTTTCCGCCTGTAGATGCGGAGCTGATCAGTATTAACGGAGAAGACACGTTTACCAGAACTCACACTTTACCTAATAAAGAGAAGGTGAGTTGAGATTCCTATCAAACGTTTAATTTATTGTCTGAATATCATATGTCGTAATCAATGTGAGTCACTCCTGCATTATCTGCTTTTGCTTAAAACACTTATAACACGTGACAGATCGATACAGCGAAATGACGAAGATCACCATTAATATCACTAAAACAAATGCAAATACCAATTCGCTTAAAACGGACAACGGTCCTGCTTAATGGACCTGATTACTGACAAAATAGAGTGAATATCCCATAGTCGGATTTGGTCGCTTTCCATGGTGCTGAATATATACCGTCTTTTGTCCTTCTTGACTACAAGCTTTACAATCACCAACTTGACATGAATGCATAACTCTGTAAGTTGTAAGTAAGTTGCTGGTTCTTAGTTTTTTGTTTATTTATTTTGTTTTGTTTTATTTTTGTCACTCGATGCTGGTAGAAATCAATTGGTTTATTTAATGCTGAACCCGTTTAGACTAAATTATCTAGTCCTAACAATGTCAATGCTTTGAACCGTTGGAGTTTTTTTTCTTCTAATTGTTTATTTATCTAATTATTAAGTACTTTAAGTGGGCTTAATGCATTTAGACTTTTAAGGTACAAAACAAAAAAAAATGTAGGGTACATACACAATCAAATGTTTATGTGCTGTATGTATAATTCTGACGTGTGCCATTATTACGTTCAGCTTGTAATAATTATGGACTAATTGATGTTATGTTATGTGGTATATGGATGTGATATTTCAATTTCCCATCTTGGGATTAATTATCAATCAATCAGTCAATCAACATGTGAGATGAAGAGGCGCTGTTAACATTTGGACTAATGTCTTAACTATATTTTACCACGTGGGGTCGCAAATGACCACAAGTTTTTTGTGAGCTCGTTGTTTTCAGGCACCTCCTTCCCTTGTGATACTCAGTAGACTGCGAGTGCTTTGTGGGGGCATAGCGATGAAAAGCACAGGAGTGGATGGGAATAAAAATGCTGGCCGATTGAGTCGCGTTATGTGGATGAATACAATTCAGAGTGCGATGTGGTCTTTGAAAGCTGTGATGGTCATCAAAAGGAGTAACGAGATCCTCCGTTGGCTGTTGGTTCTGTTTTTATCGGACTGGTCTGCAGCTCAGATATCATACTCTATTTCAGAGGAGGTGGACAAAGGAACTGTGGTGGGGAATGTCGCTAAGGATTTAAACGTCAACGTTCGGGACCTGCTAACAAGGAATCTGAATATTGTGTCTGGGTACAGTAAGAAATATTTCGAGGCAAATGTGAGAACGGGGGATATATATGTTAATGAAAGAATAGACCGCGAAGAGCTTTGTCCAAACGCGATCAAATGCACACTAAACTTTGAGGCAATAATGAGCAATCCTATGGTAATGCACCGCATTGAGGTGGTGGTTGTTGATTTAAATGATAACGCACCTACATTTGTTGAGAAGTCACACACACTTAACATATCTGAATCTTCACCAACGGGCGAGCACTTTTTGCTTCCTCTAGCTCTTGATGCAGATACAGGCAGCAATTCAGTAAAAACATACAGGTTAAGCCCGAATGAATACTTCTCCATAGACGTACAGAGCAGTGAAGAACATAGTGTATCTGCTGAATTAGTTGTGGTAAAAGCTTTGGATCGAGAGAAACAGGATGTTGTTAAACTAACACTGATCGCTGTAGACGGGGGTAAACCTCCTAAAAGCGGATCTGTACAGATAAATGTATATGTTTTAGACGTCAATGACAACACACCATCATTTAGTAAAACGCTTTACAAGGCACGTATAAATGAAAATTCTCCAACTGGCTCATTAGTAATCCATCTCAATGCTACAGACTTAGACGAGGGGGACAACGGGAGGGTCGTTTACTCTTTTGTCAAGCGTGCAAACTTCAATCCTGCTGATGTGTTTTTCATAAATGTAGAGACAGGCGAGATAACAGTTAAGGGTAATTTGGATTACGAAGAGCAGTCTGCTTATGAAATTCACGTTCAAGCAACAGACAGTGGTCTCTTACCACGGAAGGCAAATGGTAAGCTGCTGGTGGAGGTTGTTGATGTGAACGATAATGCCCCAGAAATTGTAGTAACGTCACTCATGAACCCCGTGAGAGAAGATGCTGAAATAGGAAACGTTGTCGCTTTGGTGACTGTGACTGATAAAGATGGTGGTAAAAACGGTAACATTGATTGTAAATTAACTGGCTCGGCACCATTTAAGCTAAAATCAAATTACAAGAATTATTACTCTTTAATAGTAGACGGTCCTCTTGATAGAGAAGAATACTTCTTTTACAATGTCATGATTAAAGCGAGTGATGAAGGAACTCCGCCTTTATCCACCAGCAGCGTAATTACTGTTCAGATTTCTGATGTTAATGATAACGCACCTCGTTTTCGTGAACCATTTATTAACATTTATGTTAAAGAAAACAGTCCAGTGGGATCCAGTATCTTTACAATTACTGCAGTCGATGCCGATATTGAAGAAAATGCCAAAGTATCGTATTCATTTTATAGTGACTCAAAAATCATCCCTGCATCTTCCAATGTAAACATAAATTCAGAGACTGGAGATATAATCAGTCTACAGTCTTTTAATCACGAGGAGTTAAAAACGTTTCAGTTCAAAGTTCAGGCAACAGACTCCGGTGTTCCTCCGCTCAGCAGCAACGTGACAGTGAACGTTTTTATCCTGGATGAAAATGACAACGGTCCAGTGATTCTTGCGCCCTATTCTGAGCACGGCTCCGTTAACAGTGAGAGCATCCCCTATAATGTTGAAGCGGGACACATTGTGGCAAAGATCAGGGCTGTAGACGCAGACTCTGGATACAACGCGCTGCTTTCTTATCACCTCTCTGAGCCCAAAGGAAACAACCTCTTCCGGATCGGAACCAGTACCGGGGAAATTAAGACTAAGAGGAGAATGAGTGACAATGACCTGAAAACTCACCCCTTGGTGGTGCTGGTTTCTGATAACGGAGAACCCTCCCTGTCAGCTACTGTGTCTATAGAAGTGGTGGTGTTTGAAAGCTCAGCTGACATCCAGACTCAGTTCAGACATGTGCCCATAAAGGAGGAGAGCTTCTCTGATTTAAACCTGTATCTGCTGATCGCCATTGTGTCGGTGTCAGCCATTTTTCTGCTCAGCCTCACCAGTTTAATAGCTGTCAAATGCCACAGGAAAGACAGCAATTTCAGCAGGTACAGCGCCCCTATGATCACCACCCACCCTGACGGGAGCTGGTCTTACTCTAAAGCTACTCAGCAGTATGACGTCTGTTTCAACTCAGACACGCTCAAGAGTGACGTAGTGGTTTTTCCGTCACCGTTTCCGCCTGTAGATGCGGAGTTGATCAGTATTAACGGAGGAGACACGTTTACCAGGACTCAGACTTTACCTAATAAAGAGAAGGTGAGTTACTGATTATTAAAATGTAAATGTAACGTCCAGATTTGTTGTTATCAATTGCCTAACAAAGTTCGGTAAAGAAGGGTCATTGTGGCATGACGCTAATGAGTGAATTATTAATGACACTTAATAAAGTCGTTGTTGAATTTGGAATTTCCCCACTGACCAGCAGCGATGCTGTCCATGGTGCTGAATTCTGTTTTTTTTTTCTGCGTGAACTAAGGCTGACTTTCACATCATTTAATTAATAGCAGACTATGATGCATACTGCACGTGTTTTTCCTGACAATACACAAACCAAAAACATTATATTATGCACCACTTAAACAAAATTTAAAATTTACACTGCTTTGCCCGAATGCATGCACAAAAGTAGTTTAATATCACTTTCATACTACACAAGCAGGAAAGAAACAGATGATGTCGCTGGAGACCATAATATTCGTGTAGCCCTCCCAGACCCCTCCTTTGCGTCCGAAGCAGGAGTCCATCGGTGCTTTGTTATAACACAAATAGCCACAGGACAGATGTGGCCTCTTCTGCGATTCACATTAAGTGTGGAAATGTTGGAAAATGACGTGGTGTTTCGTTCTGTATTAGCGATGGGACGTGGAGGACTGACAGTGACGGTTTGGATACAAATTGTAGCCTTGCTTTGTTTGTGCGATGGATCTACGGCGCAGCTCTCCTACTCAGTTTCCGAGGAGGTTGACAAAGGAACGGTAGTGGGAAATCTTGCAAAGGATTTGCATATCAGTGTTCAGGAATTGGCAAAACGAGATTTTCGAGTTGTCGCTGGGAATACTAATACATATTTTGACGTGGATTTAAAAACGGGTGCACTATACGTTTGCGATAGAATAGATCGTGAGGAGCTCTGTTCAAATACGGCAGCATGTTCCCTGTTTATAGAAGCGATTCTGAGCCACCCCACGCATCTGCATCGCATAGAGGTACAGATTATTGATATAAACGACAATGCACCATCTTTCCTGGAAATGGAGAAGACTTTTAATGTTTCAGAATCTTCTTATATCGGAGAGCGATATCTACTCCCAATGGCAAACGACGCAGACACTGGTAGTAACTCGATTAAGAGCTACAAGCTCAGTGCGAATGAATATTTCTCACTGGACGTACAGAGCGGCGGACAGCACAGCGAGTCTGCCGAGTTAGTGCTACAAAAATCTTTAGATAGGGAGAAACAGTCTGTTATCCATCTCACTTTAACTGCTGTGGACGGAGGAAAACCTGCCCGGTCTGGAACATTAAAAATAGTTGTAAATGTCATAGATATAAATGACAATGTTCCAGTATTTAGTAAATCTCTGTATAAAGCCCGGGTCACTGAAAACGCTCCATTCCAAACCTCTATATTGACCGTAAGTGCTACAGATTTGGACGAAGGAATAAACGGTGAGATAATATATTCTTTTATTGAAAGGGGGAATTTCAATCCCGAAGCTGTGTTTTCAATAAACCCAGACACAGGGGAAATAAGTGTAACAGGGAAAGTTGACTATGAGGAACATTCTGCATATGATATTCGTGTACAGGCAAAAGATAAAGGCATGCCGTCTCGAAGCGTCCATGGCAAAGTGTTACTGGAAGTAACTGATGTTAATGACAACGTCCCTGAAATCACCATCACATCTCTTCTAAGCCCAGTTAAAGAGGATGCTGAGATGGGAACAGTAGTTGCTTTGGTTACTGTGGCTGACAAAGACGGGGGTAATAATGGTCTCACTGCAGCCAAAATTCGTGGTTTGGTGCCTTTTAAACTTAAGCTAAATTACAAAAATTATTATTCATTAACAGTCAATGGGCCTCTTGACAGAGAGATTGTTTCTCAATATAATATCACCATCATTGCCACTGATGAAGGCACGCCACCTCTGTCAAGCACGAGTATAATTCCAATTCAAATTTCTGATGTGAATGACAATGCACCTCTATTCTCAGAGCCTGTAATTAATGCATATGTGAAAGAGAATAGTGCAATGGGGTGTACCATCTTAACTATAACTGCAGTTGATCCTGATATAGAAGAAAATGCAAAAATAAAGTTTTCTTTATTAGATGGAAAATCAAGAAGTATTCCCATAACTTCTGTCATAAACATCAACTCAGAGACTGGAGATATAGTCACTCTACAGTCTTTTAATTACGAGGAGTTAAAAACGTTTCAGTTCAAAGTTCAGGCCACAGACTCTGGTGTTCCTCCGCTCAGCAGCAACGTGACTGTGAACGTTTTTATCCTGGATGAAAATGACAACAGTCCAGTGATTCTTGCGCCCTATTCTGAGCACGGCTCCGTTAACAGCGAGAACATCCCCCATAATGTTGAAGCAGGACACATTGTGGCAAAGATCAGGGCTGTAGACGCAGACTCTGGATACAACGCGCTGCTTTCTTATCACCTCTCTGACCCTAAAGAAAACAACCTCTTCCGGATCGGAACTAGCACCGGGGAAATCAAGACTAAGAGGAGAATGAGTAACAATGACCTGAAAACTCACCCCTTGGTGGTGCTGGTTTCTGATAACGGAGAACCCTCCCTGTCAGCTACTGTGTCTATAGAGGTCGTGGTGGTTGAAAGCTCAGCTGACATTCAGACTCAGTTCAGACGTGTTCCCATAAAGGAGGATAACTTCTCTGATTTAAACCTGTACCTGCTGATCGCCATTGTGTCGGTGTCAGCCATCTTTCTGCTCAGCCTCACCAGTTTAATAGCTGTCAAATGCCACAGAAAAGACAGCACTTTCAGCAGGTACAGCGCCCCCATGATCACCACCCACCCTGACGGGAGTTGGTCTTACTCTAAAGCTACTCAGCAGTATGACGTTTGTTTCAGCTCAGACACGCTCAAGAGTGACGTAGTGGTTGTTCCTCCACCGTTTCCGCCTGTAGATGCGGAGTTGATCAGTATTAACGAAGGAGACACGTTTACCAGGACTCAGACTTTACCTAATAAAGAGAAGGTGAGTTGAGATTCCTACCAATCATTTAATTTCCTTTCTGAATATCATATATTGTAATCAAAGTGATACGCTAAATACTCCTACATCTGCTTTTGTGTAAAACACTTACAACACGCGACATAGATTACAGCGAAATAAACACCATTAATATCACTACAACTAATGCAAATACTGATTCATTTTAAATGAATAACAGTCCTGCATACTAAAAAAAACACAGGAAGTAGCCCGCAGTCAGCCCCCATGATCTCCACCCACCCTGACGGGAGCTGGTCTTACTCTAAAGCAACTCAGATGTATGATGACTGCGTTTGTATACTCAGCAGTGTGCTCCGATTAGTATCAACGGAGGAGACGCGCGTTTACCAGGACTCAGACTTTACCTAATGAAGAGAAGTTGAGGTGGTGAGTGTAGTGTAAGCACAAAATCTGACTCTGATAAACTACACATTTTGTTACATTACTGACTCTGCTCGGCTCTGTTGTGTGTTTCCGTTTTGTGTCCTTCGCTTTCTATGCAATGTGTGAGCGCTAGCCATGGTACTGATTTGTTGTCTGTGAAGATTCTCAGTCTGGATGATTCTCAGTCATCCAGGTCATGCTACACTTGTGGATAATGATTTGTTCATTACCCAGCAGAACTATACCAAGTTGTACAGGGTAAAACGATGGTAGGTACTCGCGTCAGTAGGTCAGCAGTGTGCGGGAAAAACAGGCAAATAGTATCCAGCTAAAATACAGCTGAGTAACTACAGTACACACAGTACGTCATCATTCTGCAGATTGTATGAAAGTCGATTAGCGATTAACAATTTAATAACAACCCAATAAAACAGTTTAATTTGATCCCAAGGGCAATTAAAAAAAAATATATATATAAATAAGTACAAAACAAAAACAACCGGTCGACAGCACGAGCAGGGACCCGAAAGTTATCACATCACTGCCTGATCAATATACTTTTTTAAAGAATATGTTTTCATTCACTCATCTTAACTACACAGAGGGGCAACTGTAAACAGTCTGGAAAAGTTCGACGCATACTTTTATTCACTAGCTGTTAACTGGAGAATCAGAGCTGTTAGGCAGTGAAGTAAATCATAAAAGTGTTGCCAGGAAGTGTTTATCTTTAACAAAAAATTATGTAGCTTAAATATGGGGCATGTTTAGCCGGCTATTATTTGGTTTAGATTAATTCAGTGGAGATGTGTGAAAATGTTACTCACCGTCAGTAGACTTGAAAGGTGGTTAAAAAGAGGTAAATCTTGGTTCTTCTTGGAGGACAGCAGATGTTGTCATTTAATTCAGTCCATGTCAGTTTAGGTGGCGACCGAGACTCTGTAAAAGGGGTACGAAGTCTACTAACACCTCAGTGACGGTGCGTTTAAGCTAATCTGTTTCTTCGCGTCCATTTTCTCCACGAGGAAGCAAAACACACTACTTCCGCATTGAGATACCCTGGGTTATGGGAAAAGTCAGCACTTGAACACTCGGGCGAAAAGCGGCTTCTTTGTAGCACAGTCATTCACTAGTCAAACAAACAGACATAAAACTCGGTCTTTGAGAGTGAGGTGGACGACCCAAATGTCAACAAGCCATTTCAAATTTCTTAACGGCGCATTTACGTCACTTTCCGTCGCTTGGCTTCTGCGCACTGAGCTCAGTGCTGCCGCTGGTGGCTTGCGGTCACGAAGTGAAACTGTTTCTCGTGGGTCTAAACGTGTAACAATGACTACATTCCCCTTTAGTAAGTCTCGATTTTATGAATACAACGGCTTGTTGTGTCGAGTCTGTTTGTTGATGTTGACCTGTGATGCAACAAATCATGATGTTGTTATTTGGAATCTGTTGCTAGCCCAGTGTTTTGGTTTCCTGACATGCTATATGTGAAAACCAGTAGGTTCAGGCCTAATACATCAGTGCCTGAGGTGTCATGCTTCTACTGCTTCTCTACTTCCTCCTGTTGAATTACACTTGCTAGGAAATTATTGACACTTCCAAAAATGACCATCAGTTGAAATGTAGCTGCTGTCAATTTGACAACATTGTTTTAATTTGCTTAAATTTTAGCCTTCGTGTTAAGTTGTTTTTGTGGTTGCTTTTGTAAGGTATAAGGTCTGCATTCATCAAGTCTTGATCACAGATTTAATGATAGTGGTGCTTAATATCATCTTATATGTTGAGGCTCACCACCCTTTGAAATCAGGTTTATAGAGTCTTGTTATGAATTACAAATTCCAGATACAGGTGTGTGGATGACATGTGTACACATCTTATTCATTTTTTCAGTTAAAGGCCCTGCACATTCACAGTGATTCTGGCCCACTGGGTATAAACTCATGTTGAAATTAGCGTGTTTAGGTCAGATAATCTGTACATTCTGTACATTCATTCAGCTTCAGCAGACATTTTAAGCTGTCATTGTGGAGACACATAAATGTCTGCAAATATTATTTAATGTTTATTCTTTGTTTTTGTCATCTTCTCTATTAACTTGTGACAGTAACAACTGCAGAGCACTGGGCCTTGGGTAGCTAAATTGAATTTAGTATTACTGATTTTGTCATTTTATCCTGTGTTTTTTATGTATGTTAATTTTTTTTTCTGACAATAATTACTCCTCTTTCACTTATGGGAACACATCCAGAAAATACACACAACATTTGTGCACTTTTTAAGATTTTTTGCAGAAAAGGAAAAAAAAGTTTTTAGTATTTTGTGTGACCACACTTATACTTTAACAGCTGTACAATCCTGGCTGTCTTAAATCCTGAATTAAAACCAATAAACCTTTTTGTTGCTACTATTTTATGTTGAAAAATGTCTGGTTTGAATAAGGTATTTTACACCAGGTTTATTCAAAACATGCCTGAGCATTACATAAAGTTATATGAGTTAAACTCACTGATAGTGTAGATTATCAGGCCTTCCTATTTCAAATGACAGCGGATAGCAGGATAATGGTGTAGAGGAAAATCTCTACTGATATAAGCATGTTGAACAAAGAGAAGTGCAAGCCAGTATCAGACCATGCTCAGCTGTAGCATGAGAGAGATTCGCCAATATGAACACTCTGCTGTGTTCCACCCAGAACACATCTTTTAAAGCCTTTCTGACATCAGGAATGTCTTTGTCCATAGGATCTCTCTAACTTAAACATCATATATTTAACAATCGTGACAGCACAATCCAGTCTGGATCTCTGATATGTATTAACTAAACATCCACCTAGACCATATCAAAGAGTCATGTACATATGCACACACACACACACACACACACACAAGACGTTTAATATTTGCGAGCATGCAAACAGACTAAGATTTTACATATATACAGTATATTATGCAATTACATTTGCTAGTTTTACTTGCAGCTCCTTATTTTGTTTTACTGTTATTTTATTTTTTGAATTTTCTTTGACAGTTTTCCTAATCATGCTTGCTCATCCCAGTCTCCTCTACCCTTCCTTGGCAAAGCAGTAGTAGTGTTCGTCATCTTACACCAAGATCTATTTCTCTCCCTCCTCCTCCATTCTCAGACCCATTTCCCGTTTCCCTCCCCCTCTCCATCACCAGAGCTCCCTGCGAAGGGGAGCAGCTGACAGAAATAACAGGGAATTAACGTTGATTTCTACAGACATGTGTGTCATCAGCCTCAGAGCGCATGTAAACAAGATCTAATATATTTTCATTAACATCTCTAATGTGGGAACCGACTGAGCAAACCTGCTCTGCTTTGCCAAGTGGCACATCGTGTTCGGTTCGTCAGTGGATTAGTATTGCTTATATGACCGTTGCTGTAACATTCACATGTACTCGCCATTATTATTCTCTGTGAGGTCGAATGTGCATTGTGTTGCTGATGCGTTTGAGTCACTCTGACGATATGAACTCATTTCAGGGAGTGGTCCAGGACAAACAAGCACGGTCTGATCTGTCAAAACTCAGTGTGGTTGGTTATATGTGAAGAAGAACGAAGAGGCGCTGACAGACTGTGTACTGTATACAAGCAATGTGAATGGGGGTTATATGTGGGCCAGCGTGCTACACTGACCATCCGAATAAAACCTGTGTTAGGTAGTCGCTTAGGTTTTTTTTAATTACTATTATTTTACGACAACGGTCTGGGCTGAGCGCACAAGCGTGGTTCCTGAAACAACGCCTCTAGCTGTCTCGCTGCGTAAAAGTGGTTCAGAATGTGTTCAGTATGCTGCAGCTTTCTGTGAATGTGAGAGGGAGGGGCAGGTAATTTTCCGCTACTAGCTGCAGCTGCAGCAGCAGCAGAAAGGGACTTAAGGGCCGAGGTACCAGCTCCCCTCAGCTCGGCTCAGCTCAGCTCTCCCTCCTGCCTTGCTCTGCGGCTGGGTGGGGCCGACAACTCCAAGTGTCAGTCATAGCTAAACCGGTGGGGCGGGGCAAAGGGCTGTGGTGGATGAGTGAAAGAGGCTTTTATCTGCGCACCGTGTACTAATGCATGTTTTGATGAAGCAACAAGAGTCAAATAGCTGACTTTGTCTGTGTTTCTTTATAATATTAATATGAAAAAATGAAGACAGTGAACTTTGCCTCAAGATCCTGCAAAATAATTGATTATGTTACATTTCCTGGTTGAAGCACTCAATGAAGTGGTTCCAGAGACTGCAGTTCTTTTGGTGGAGTACACAGATGGATTGAGCAGATGGACCCAAAGCATGAAACAGAAATGTCCTTACCTCATTAGTTCTAATACAAGGTGACAACAGAATAACGATGAACAGAATATGTATTTATTCCTACTCTTTGTTTATCTGTCTTGTTTCATGCACTTCCTGTTTTTCTTCTCTTGCAAGGGTGTGTCCTTTGTGCTACTGAGGTTAGCTCTGCTATCAGTGGTTGCCATGGAGACTGTTCTGAGCCATAAAGAAATGATGAACTAGTCTGTTTCCAGGGAGCTGGCAGTAACTACCCGCCCCCACCCAGACATCTATTTGAGCATGTGTTACAGACGCCAGCAGTAAGGAAAAAGGATGGGCATAATACGAGGCAGGAGAGATGGAGAGGAGGATATAGACCAAATATGTACAGCATGACATGAGGGGAAACATGTATTCAAGAAAGAAATGTGAGAGGGTTTTAGAGGATGTTATAAACACAGAACCATGGATTTAAGCCTGAAGCATGAGATAGCGAGAAAGCTTTTGAGAATGAGATTAGGGCAAATAAAATAGAAAAAATAATAAATGAATGTCATTTTATTGAGTGAACATCACAGACATTGGTCAGAGATATAAGAACGAGAAATGGCAACACCCCTCCCTTTCTCCCATATTTCCACCAAACCACTCTGCATCATTTTTACCCCTCTGGTGGCACTGCGATACGGTTGCAAGCTTTACATTAGCGTTGTCATGCTCAGAAGCAAGGTTTGCATCCGCTCCCATCCGGCAGGGATACAAAGCCAGGGCATCCTAGAGGGAAGTATCCAAAGTCTGCCTGCATTTCCTGATAGCTTTGTTTAGTCTGTTTGATTTAAGCACCAGCAGCACCAGGACATCCAAGAAACTGTGCTGCTTTTCGCTGCCTCATGCCTTTTATGTATGAAGACATGGTACACAACGAATCAGCTCAAACAAACATAACCAGAGAATTACTCCACTATCTGCTTACTGTGCCCACCTGATTAAAAGGACCGTGGTTATCATGGGCTTTTTGTTTCCAAGAATTAAAAACATTTTTTTGTTGTGTTGTGCATATAACAATTGTAGTAAGAGAAAGGTGAAATATCACAGCTTTGTTATGGCACTCTAAATGTTTTTTGTTTTTTTTAGTTTTATTCTGATCATGTTTAATATTGTAGAATGAGCAGTGCTGATGAAAGATTTCCATCCCTTAGATTTTGTGTTAAACAATCAATTCAGAGACAAATGCTTGAGTTAACTTACTTAACACACTTAACACATTTTCAGTAGATTCTAACAAACCTTTATACTGATTGATTTTGCCTCTCCTCTGGAGGGTGCATTGTAGTCATTGTTCTGAAAATGAGAAAAAAAAATCACTGCCACTGCAGGCCAATGTCATTGCCGTCATTCTCTCTCACACTCACTCCCTCCCTCCCTCTCTCACTGTTACAAATACATACACTCATTGCTGATGGGTTTATGTTTCAGTGCTGTGGCTTAATGACATATCCTTAAAGGATAGGCAGTGAGGAGATGATTATGTCCAATTCTTGTATTACCAATTTAGTCCAACAGAGGGACCAGTTTCACTGTATCTGCAGTGCTCTCCTCCCCACCTTGTCTCCTCTACTCACATAGGACTACACTGTCATTTTAATGAGACACAGTCCTTTGTATTTCAGTTTTTTTATTTGAACATTTCCTGACATCACATATATGTTGAACATCTACACATCAGCCTGCAAGCATGTCCTCCTCACAGTCTTTCCCTCTCACCCTGAATGCTTTAATGTAGCACATCTAATATACTTTTCTTGAGATAGACAATGTTACTTGCCTGCAGCCAATTAAACAATTTATCAAAGCCTTTCATGGTTATTCCATGCTATTTAAAAATAAAAGGAAACAATAACCAAGTATGCACTGACACTTACCCTAACAAAATAATTTTGGCCACAGAAAACTGTTTTAGCAGTTTTACACTGCATTTGTTTTGATTGGATTTGATTTATTTCTGGATAAACATACAAAATACAGAATCCAAAGGATAACATGCAAAAGTAACATACTTATTTCCAGCATGGTATATGTGTGTATGTGTGTTTCAGCAAGCATTTATGCCTACACGCTGAAATGCCATTAAAGCTCACATGACTGTATAGGTTTTGAGAGAGGGAGTAATGTAATGAGCCATACTTCATGGAAGTTTAGCCATAACTTTTACCACTGTGGGTCTTTCTTGCTAACCCACTGACAAAAAAGAATGGAGGAATTAATATCAGACTCTGAAAGTAATATAAATTGGTTTTAGAGTGACCACTTACTGTACAGTAAGCCTATTCATTAGGATGAGTTTTATTGAGGACTGTGTTATTAATTTGGTGGCCATCTTGCATAATAGATGGAATGGGTCTGTAATGGGGGGGTTCATATTCTGGTAGACAGAATGGACAAACAACGAAGTCTCATTCACTCTATTCATTCTTGTGTCTTTCTGTGCAAACGAAAACTTTTTTATCTACTGTTTGTTTTATTCACTTTATCGATCAGTCTGCAAAAATCATTAGCTCTTGTGTTTTAGCCCTCAGCTGGAACAGCATCTGTCTGAACAACTCAGTATAGTCTATAGAGAAAGTGACTGTTTCGTAGAATTGGGAGGAGGGTGAAAAGGGGGAGATTTTTTTTCTGGCAAGCTATTGTTTTTCAAGGTGTTGAAAGTAAATAAACATCAATTAAGTAATTGGCTCATTTAAATAAGTGTTTGTTGATGCATAACAGGCGTCTGTCTGCGGGTGGATTTTATTTTGATAACTTTATGTGCAGCACCCTTGAGTGAGAAATTAAATAATCCACAGCTCAGCGGCGTGCAATTAACGTTGGAACAGATGGGCGTATTTGAAAAAAAGGGCTGATCTGTGACTTATCAAAAACACGAAGAACAGGGAGGGATAGAGGAGAATTAGCTGCAAATACCAGGTGTAAAACTTGCTGTTCTTTTGTTGATGACAGGGTAAACGTCGCCTTTTTTACTTTTATGTTACTGCAATACACATAGGTTCAGACGTCCCAATGGAAAGATCTGCTAAATGTCACAGCTAGCGTGGCAAACCATGTGGAACCAACAGAGACTATCCTGAAAGAAACTCTGTTATCAGCGCTTTACAGTGTAACATATTATGCAAGGAGACAAATCCATGCCATGGGATATGGTAATCCTTTCAAAAGGTAAACAGAAAGGCAAAGTGTAGTTGTTTAATTTGTGATTTAAAATACAAACAATATTCCAGTAGCCATCAACATGCACATTTTTTTAAATACTGAGATAATAATTGTATCTCACCATTTTTCGTAAATGTTCTTCTAATCTGTCTTCCTTCAACATGGCTGCTTCTCCTCATACCCATATCCCACACTTGCCCACCTCCTCCTTCTCACCTATGAGTGTGAAGAATCGCTTCAACCCCCCAAAGCAGCATCCGAGTGACTCTGACTCACTGTCATCTTCCAGTCTCCCTAGATGATAAGCACTGTCATCGCCGTGGGTGAGAGTGGGAGTTGCGAAAGAGGAAGAGAGAAGAATAAGATGTAGGCGGTGGATGTTTTAGACCATTGTCCAAGGTGACCCGGCCACTTCTCACAACACAACTTGTATAAAGAGTGATAATCGAAGGGTGTTTTATTCACATATTATCATCTGGATGTATTTTGGGCCTACGTCCTTGGCGGCTCTTATCATGTTTACAGTGGTTTAGTTCAGAAAAAACTGACCTTCAATTTCTCTCCATTATGTTGACTGCATTTGCGTTGAGATTTCACCAATTAAACTGCATCCAATTCTAATCTTAATTTAATTTAGGTACATGGGCACCGAGCCCGGAATAATTACAGCGCAAGATGATGTGGGTAATCTCTACACCTGCTACACTGCACATGCGCAGTTCTTGTGTGGAAATGTATAGGTTTTACACTCCTTGAAATAAATAAACTATATACTATATAAAATAGTGGTTGTGCGATTTGGTGATTTGTACACTCAGCTATTAAACGAATGTTACCGAGGGACAGAGCAAATATCAATGGTAGATTTGAAATAGTGAAGATATTGCTTTAAAACAGTAGTGTCTGGGCGCTGTTGGTGTGCATTTCTATCGCGACCAGTGAGGAGAAACTGTATTTTTGACAGATGTTGGTCACTCTACAATACAGATATAGTGGCGCATAGTGTGTTATATTGTGTGTGGTTATAGTCGGTCTTTATTTCTCTCCGTGTCTCTCAGCAATTGAAATTTTGTGGTAAAACAGCCAGACCCCTCGTCCCTCTGCTCTGATGCTGTGGAAGATACAGCTGAAAACAATCAGCTGTACCTTCTCCCTCCGCCTATAGGCATTGTTTTGATATAAAAACAGAGTAGAAAAAAAATCTTTATTTTTATTGAACAGGCTACATAGATGCTGCCTACATAATCCACGTGGAGCTATTTTAACGTTTATTACTTTTATTTTTATTTCAAAATTATACACCTGTGTTGCATTTCTTCATTTCCTCTGGCTAGATGACTCTTGATTCATTGTAGGTTTGCATCAGTGAGGACGTCTAACTGGTACATAAATCAGTTTCCCAGTTTCCAAGCCACAATAGAAAGGGCGGTGTCTGACAAAAAAGACAGTGAAATCATTGTGTGGAATTTATTTCTCCGATGTGAGTGAGCAGATTACACTGATTGTGGTGTGTGGGCGCTTACATGTATATAGATGGATGATAAAAATCTAGGAATTGCTGTCTTTTGGGAGTTGATCATATTTTTGACGGTGGATGATCGGAGGTGCTGAAATGCAGCCACAGCCAGCATCATTTGAGAGTGCCTCCCCCTCCTTTTGCACACACACATACAAAGAGAGAGAGGGAGTGAGAGAGAGAGAGAGAGAGAGAGAGAGAGAGAGAGAGAGAGAGAGAGAGAGAGAGAGAGAGAGACCAAAAGGCAACGTCAGTGAAAGGATTCAGCCTCGCCAGGAAGACAGAGGAAAAACATCACAGAAACAGATAAAGGAAAACATGGAAGCCAAGGCGAAAATTCACTGTCAACATGCACCAGGAGGAATGTGGTGGATGCCCTGCTCATAGTCCGAGTTTTGCACGGACTATTCCCTCGTTTTAATGAGGCGGGTGGGGACGCACAGTAAACTGAAAAGGCGGAAAGATCACCCGTCTGCAAATCCTGCCTGCCTGCAATGGCTCTGACTGCGCGATGCTGTAACAATGTAAATGAAAATGTGCATGTTTCTGTATTTTTGGTTGTTTTCGTACTGAGTGGCCTTACTAATGCACAAATTAAATACTCTATTCCGGAGGAGCTGGAGAATGGGGCATTGGTCGGTGACATTGTCCGGGATTTGGGTCTGGATCTAAGAAAACTTTCCACCCGACGCATCAGAATCACGTCGGACAGTGGGCGCAGATATTTCTCCATCAATCACAAAACTGGGAAGCTGGTGGTGAGTGACCGCATTGACCGAGAGTTAGTGTGCGAGTTTAGTGGCACCTGTTCACATAATCTGGAGGTCGTATTAGAGAATCCACTTGAGGTGCATAATGTGGAGGTGGAGATCTTGGACGTCAACGACAACACACCACAGTTCCCTCGAGATGAGTATCAGGTTGAGGTGTTGGAGTCCGCTATCACCGGGTCGCGGTTCCACATTGAGGGAGCTCAGGACGCAGATGAGGGCTCAAACTCCGTGAAGCAGTACAGACTCAGCCCAAACGACCACCTCACTCTCGACTCCATTAAGCTCTTTTCCAATAGTAAGCACATTGAGCTGATTCTCAAAAAGCCTTTTGACCGCGAACAGATTCCTTCTCATGAGCTAATCCTTACAGCAGTAGATGGAGGTACCCCACAACGAACTGGCACGGCCAAAATCAATGTACGTATCCTCGATGCCAATGACAACGTTCCTGCGTTTGACAGCTCTGTATACAAAGTGAAACTGTATGAAAACTCTCCAAAGGGCGCACTTCTAATCAAGCTCAATGCAACAGACCCTGATGAGGACTCAAACGGAGAGGTTTTTTATTCCTTCAGCAGTTACACACCCGAGAGAGTAAGACAGATGTTTTCCATGGACACAGACACAGGAGAAATTCGAGTGAAAAATAATATAGACTATGAGGAGACAAGCTCATATGAAATGTACATTCAGGCAATGGACAAAGGACCATCTCCGGTGGCAGTGCACTGTAAAGTAGTTGTAGAAGTTTTGGATGTCAATGACAACATCCCTGAGATTGTTCTGTCCTCTCTCTCCAGCCCTGTGCGTGAAGATGCCCGGGCAGACACAGTTGTGGCATTGATCAGCATGAATGATCGTGACTCTGGACCAAACAAACAAGTAACCCTAGAGATTATGCCCAATTTGCCCTTTAAGATAAAACCCTTCCGGAATCACTATACCATCGTCACATCTGCCTTCTTGGACCGAGAGACCATCTCATCCTACAACATCACAGTTAATGCTGTTGATGGTGGCACTCCACCCTTGTCATCTCAGATGACCTTCAAGGTGGATGTGGCAGATGTGAATGATAACCCACCTCGATTTGAACAGACCTCATATACTGTTTACATTACAGAGAACAATGCTCCAGGTGCATCCCTTTGTATTGTTAAGGCCACAGACGCTGATACTGGAGAAAATGCACGCATTACCTATACTGTCCTCAATGACAACAACCATGGGATCCCTGTGTCCAGCTATGTCAGCATCAAACCTGACACAGGTGAGGCCTATGCACGTCAAGCCTTTGATTTTGAAAAGCTGAGAGAGTTTCATTTTCAGATCAAAGCCCAGGACAATGGAGTGCCTCCCCTCAGCCGTGTAGCCACTGTGTATGTTTACATTATGGATCAAAATGACCATGTGCCCAAGATAGTCTACCCACCTCCCAATGGAAGCCACACAATAGAGATGCTGATGAAGAATGCTGAGGCAGGAGTGTTGGTTAGCAAGGTGACAGCATGGGATGGTGATGCGGGGCAGAATGCATGGCTTCTTTATTCCCTGGAGCAGACTAACACAGACCTTGATCTTTTTAAGGTGCACGAGTACACAGGTGAGATCCGCACCACAAGGCGGGTCACTGAGGACAACTCCACTTCTTTTGTTCTGACAGTGTCAGTGCATGATAATGGTCTACCAGCACTTTCTTCCACTGCCACCATCCATGTGCATGTGATGGAGTTACCCCCAAAGTTAGCCCCTGACCCCAAGCGCATCATCAGACCTGACAGCCCTTTAATGTTTTCCAATATCACCATCTACCTCATCATTGCCCTGAGTGCCACAACCTTTGTTTTCTTGGTCACTGTCTGTGTGCTGGCCATTGTGCGTTGCCATGCATACTGTACCCAGCCTGGCTCCTGCTCCCCATGTTGTGTATCCAAGAAGAGTGCTCCTGAGGGGGGTACCTCAGCAGGTGCTGCAGGTGGAGGAAGGGCTGCAAGTGGAGGAGGTGGTGCGCAACCAAGCAACAATGTGGCCCTGCGGCGTGACCTCAAAGTAGAGCCACATTATATTGAAGTGCGGGGAAATGGGTCTTTGACCAAAACCTACTGCTACAAGACATGCCTGACTGCTACGTCGGGAAGTGACACGTTTATGTTCTACAACACAGGACGACCTCATAGTGGCACTTGGGGCTCAGGCTACGTCACCAGCCACAGCGGTCACAGCCAGATATTTGTACGACGTCTCAGTATGCCAGATGCCACTGCCATTCAGGTGTGTCCTGTGTGATTTGTGTTTGGTATCTCAGAATGCCTTATAACAAAGCCATAAAATCAAAATTCTCAGAGTTACGGTTCATGTTTTGCACTGGGGTGGTTACAGTTCTGGAGGTGACTTCTGGTGGTGTCAGAGACTTAAATTTGGTATTTCATGTTTAAAAATTTATTTTCACACTTTTCGGATACATTGGTTTTCTAGTACAAAGTAGAATATAAACATAATCAAATGAGATGTCTTCAAATAATCCAATTTGAGTGCCAATCCTAGTATTGGCTTGGTCTTTTATGTTTTTTTAAAAAAATAATGATTTGTGCATATTAGGCTGAAGAAAGAAGCACCATCATCTTGTTTTGTGCATCAATAGTTTTTTCTGTTTTTTACATGTGCCATTGATCACCGGGGCTATATGTGAATATTAGACAAAAGTGGCTTTATATATTGTGGGTGGACAGTGGACACACTTTGATTTGCTGGATGGTGTAGATAATATCTTTGCATATATGGTCTCCACTTGTTAAAAACAGTTGGTTCAGTGAGGGCATAAGATGTATCTGTTTCCCTTAAATGTGAAGTCTAATTATATGTCTCTCGCTCTCATTGCAAATCCTCCATTCAAAACAGACACAGCATACAGGTTCAGTATATCCAGGGCAATTCGTTTATATAGAGAAATTAAGTTTGGAAAGTACAGCCTTTGCCAGCTACAAGGGCCACCAGTCCCACTGCACCAAAATAATGATCTTCTGGTCACGTACATCTTGAGTGCTGAACAGTAAGCCAGATATTGGGAATAGGTAAAGAAAGAAAAAAATGAGGCAGAGACTGTGTCAAAATTTAATCTAAATTCAAGATCAGCAATCATGGCAAAAGGTTAATGAAGGTATACACAATATGCGTACATGTATGGAATCATGTTTGTCCTACAGCCTCAGTGGGTCTGTCTGTTCAATGAAAAAGACAATGTATAAGATAAATTAAGTGATAAAAAAAGAAAAATGAAGACACAAAGGTAATGGTTCCTTTATTATTTGATGAGTTCCTCATTAAATGTCAATCATGTTTGTTCTTGCTATGTAATTAACTGACAATAATGTGTTTCTCTGTGCTGAGTCTGTATTGGCTGGTTCTCCACCAATGAGGCGGGGGATGAAAGGTGATTGGATACAGTGTTGATGGCGGAGGTGTGAGCTCTGTATCCATGGTAGGAGCCTTTACTCAGAGGGAGAGGGAAGAATAGAGGAAAAGGCTAGAAATGGGTTGATGACTAAAACAAAAGCTTCCTTTATTCAATGTTTTACAATGTTATGTGTGAAGGAGATATAGGACTCTAAAAATGCATAGTATATATATTTTAAACTATAGGTCATTGAAATTCTCCCTTTGTAAAATGATGAGAAATAATATATTGATTTATCGTCTACATTGTCTCATCATCAGTACTTTATTATTTAGTAAATGGTTTGTTTTTGGTAGCATTCTTGTTCTTCACATCTAGTCTCTTCCATAATCCATGTTTAGGTTATGGATTTTGATCCCTAATGTCTGTATGTGTTTGTGTCTTATAACTTTTTTTCCATAAATACTTATGGCCATGGAGGCTATCTAGTCTTCTTTCAGCACCATGAAGCACCATAAGTTTTTGAAATTGTTTAATACCATTTGTGCACAATTGGCTTTTCCCCCAATATGGGCTTTCCCCCACACGTTGCACTTTTTTCTGATGTTCTGCACAACTAACACTAGGAATTTTTCCTCCTGTACTATCAGTCCAACACTTATTTTGTTTTCTTTATAGTTATAGTCTTTCAAAAGGATCAAGTTCATCTTTAGTGTAAGCTACATAATGCAGATGCAAGTATGTACAGTAGAAATTGTGCTCTGTTTGTATTACTCCTTTAAAAGTAACATGTTCCTCTCATCAAGACCTACAATTGGATTTCATGGGTGATGAATGCTCACTGCAGACTCACAGAAGTCAGTGCAGCTTCAGCTGCAAGTTAACATTTCTCATATTTGAAAGGAAATTGGATTGCAAATGGCTCTCCTATGAACTGATTGGCCAAGAAGGAAGAATTTAGTGACCTCAGTCTAGTTTAGCTCTGTCAGTTGTTTGAGTGTAGAGAAAATGCAACCTCATGTCTGGGTTATGGCCCATTTTGCTGCATTGTGAGCATGATCTTACAGAAAAATGTCCTACTAAAAATATTTTTTGAATTCAGTGTATTTTAGTGTTTCTGTTGCTCATGATAATAGGAATACTTCAAATTAAGATAACACTGACAATTTGCAATACTAGCAGACAGTCAGAGGTGGTGATGGTTTGTGTCTTTTTGTCACACTGTTACGTTGCATCTGTCAAGATACAGAGGTGTTTGGTTTAAACTGACCATGCCTGTCCACCTGCCTCTGCCTGAGACCTTCACAAGAGTGTAATAATTGAGGTTGGTGGTTGGAGGGTAAATTCTCTTCAGGGTTCTCCACAGTTATAATGCTGAGATGTGTCATACTGGCTCAAGCTGTGGCTGTTTGTTGGAGAAACTCAATGTAAAGAGAATGTAACTATGTAACGCATGGGATGTTCAGAAACCATCATCTACCATTGCTGAAAAACATCTTGATAAGTAATTTTGTGATGACAGATTTTCTTCTTTTTGAATATTTTGGTACTGTATTAATAAAAAAGAGAAATGTACAGTATGTACTGCCATCAGTACATCCAGAAATATTGGGGTTCCTCAAAGTGTCTCTGTGTGTCTGCTGTAATGGACTATACCATAATCAGTCAACACAGGTTGCCTCAAAACCAGGGTCATTGGGCAGCTGGAGTGAAATATCAGTCTTTTTTTCAAAGAACATATTGGAGGAAAAGAGTGACTGGGAGTAGAAGGACATGAATGCATACACAAACTTCAACTAATTACTCACTTTTTTGTCCAAAAGCAGAGGCAAGTAGTCACTGCTAAATTTGTTTGTGTATGTAACACTCACTCAGTTCTCTTAATGACTTATTAATGAGATGGTGTTGGCTTTCATTTGTACTTAAAACTCAGTCCCTTTCACTCTCTCTTGCAGCCCAAGGCACCAAACACAGACTGGAGATATTCAGCCTCCCTGAGAGCAGGAGGAGTGATGCAAAGGTAAGCTTCACATTCGTTTACACTTTGCAGTAAACTGTTCATCATAACACAATTTGTCTTAACAGATTTGACTATGGATATTTTAGATATTCGCTTTTATAATTCTAGGTCAAATTGGTTAATATCAGAGAACTGCTCTAGATGTATGTTTTCATGTGATCAACGTGCAACCAAGCATCATGCTGTTACATAAATGCTATTTTAACAACTTAATAGGGTATAGTAAGGTTATATATTTTATATATTTATATATTATATATTTATATTTATATATTTAATTTTTTTTTTTCTCACTAGCGATAGTACCTGGTACTGTTTCAGTACCTGCTCTGGTGAGGTTCCAAGCAAGCTGAACCAATAATAAATGTGACATCCCAGCCACTGATTGGCAGTGAGTGTTGTCACTGTAAGACACATGAATCAAACCAAACAATGCTGAACTGTAAATCCGTCATAAATATTTAAAAATCCCGAAAACCTGCATCTCCAACTTTCAACAAGGAATTTTCTAAAATCTCAAAATTTAAGAGACGTGTCTGGTTTATTTAGTGACAGCACTGCTGAAAACCAGTGGTCGTGAGCCACATCACTACCCCTTCCACTGCATTTTAGTTCAGTGACTGTGTCAGACAGAGTTTGTGCTCCTGTCATACACTAAGTATTTAATTAATATTTTTAATGAGCTTATTCAGTACACCGAAAAGAACTGCTTTGACCATCAGTCATTTGTGTCGCATGTAAAACGACTTGGTTCTGTACAGCCTAGCTGTAATGACCCCACGGACATCAAGGATGTACTATTGTAATGGAAAAGGCCACCAAACCGAGTAGAATTGAGCCGTGCTGGAACTGTGTAGTGGAAAAGTGCCATTAGTGCTGGTGATGATATTGAGCTGATGCTTGGGGGTTTGGTCTATTGTCCAAACCCCCAATTAATTAGGTGTCACTAAATCTGAAGCCATGCCCATTTGTTTATGTAGCAAAAGGACCTAGGTGATACATTTTTTCACATGTCTGTTCCAGTAAATATGTGTGAGATTTTTTTGATTGCAGTAATGAGGTGGGATTTCAAATCAGACTGATGTTAAACAGAATCCTTCCCCTCTTCTTTTGTTAAAGATGCCCCAATGAGCACAGTTTGAAAAAAAAAGATCTTAATTTTTTAAAAATCAAATTTAATCTATTACATTAGCAATTATCATTATAAAAAATGAATGTGAACTATAAAGAAATCATATATGAAAATATGACAAGAAGTGTTTTTATAGTATTAACAGACAGATGGAGAACTGACAGGAGGGAGGATAAGCAGATAAGCAGGGGTCATTGATGGATGAAGGGCAGGTAGTCAGGTGGACAGATGGCCCATAAGGGACATAGGGATTGCTACACGATCACACCAGTGATCACATCCCCCATAACACACTGAGCTGTTACCTACTGTGAGATCAGATGAATGCAATGAAATTAAGGGTCATGTTAAAGAAATGGTACCATAATTACAAATAGTAATTTTGATTAAATATCTGTTTATATATTACCTATGATTTCTATATAATTTCTCAATCAGTCCACATTCATTATGGCATATATAGTGGCCTTGAACAAAAGGATATTTTACAGCACATAGAACTACACTATCAGTCAAAGGTTTGGACACATCTTCTTTTTCTTTATTTTCATGACTATTTAAGTATATGACAGTATATGACAAGTGGACAAGTCTTTCACAGATAAACAAATGAGCTCCTCTCATGTACCACATACCTATATGTGTTTTCAGCATGTCTTTAAATGCTTTTACACCACTATCCAGTTTGCAAATAAAATGCAGTATCTGATATCTTGTTAATATTAATATGTAACCTTGATACTGACACCTGTATCTTTACTGATGATGCATGTCAACACCATCTGTAGAGGCACACATGTTCTGCTGTATTTATGTCTGTCAGATGTATAAGAATGAGCAATGTGAGGGCCATTATTGTACCACTGTTTCTTTCATAATTCATGCTGAGATAAATAAGTGTTAATGTGTTTATAAAACCCCTGATTTGTTTTAGATCAATAATGTTCCTGCCCAGTAAAGGCTCACAGAATATTAAACCATTTACAGTATACAGCATAAACAAAGCATGCTTACAACTGTTGTAACTGCACCTGATTACCATATAAAGTGCAATGACACAACCTATTTGGTTTAATTTAAATCCCAAATGTTACCACAAATGCAGTTTTAGGCATTTTGTGTTTTGTGCATTTAGGTTTCACTGTAGTTACTGTATGATTTGCTTCAAACACATTTGGCTTTACATGAGTGTTTTATTGGTGGAAAATGATGAGAAAGTGTGTGGTGAAAGACAGTAGAAGATAGAATGAGGAATGAGAGAGGAGGCTAAGGATTAGGTGAAATGTATCATCAGTCTAGTGTTTGGCATTAATATTTGATCAGTGTGATGATGCTGATGCTCAGCTGCTCATAAAATGGCCTCTTTGGCCAGATCACATTTCGTCTATTCACTGATGAGAGTTTTGTATCTTTTACTTGTCTGTACTGCCAAATTACGGGCATTTTCAAGCTGAATACGTTTTCAACTCAATCTGATATTACTTGTACAAAAATCTAATTTAGTCTTTAAGAGGGCCTTTCATCTGCTGTAATAAGTATTGACCCTTGCTGAGCGATAAGGCAGCTAGGAGTGAAAGATAATTGTTGTTAATAGCATTATTTCTTTTACATTTGATTAAAGCCTCAGAGAATGTGGTGTTTTTGTTTTTTTTTTGTCTCTGGAGAGGGGAGGGTGCTGAAATCGCGTATTTGGTGTGAAAATGTAAGGACAGCTTTTTATAATACATAATCCAGAGAACATTATGAAATGTAGAATGAATTCTTTCATCCTTATCCGAATGCCACATTCATGGGATTTTTCTTAGTGGTCACCTGTACAGTTGGTAAAGTACTAAAATCATGTCTGTGAATGCTCTCTGTTTTACACTTTAACATATTATACAGTTTGCTGCCAGTGGATATTACAAGTGTGTACTAGTGTGTAATATGTGAATGTATTTCTGTGTCCCAGCTCGGTGCACATGGAGGAGTCCTCGGTAATGCAAGGAGCCCAGGGTGTCCTGGTTCAGAACTGGCCTACTGTATCCAGTGCTGCTGGTAAGAGTCATCCATGCTACATTCAGATAAACCAACCAGAACTTATTTCACCAGTGGCATAGATAGAGAAATTAACTTAAATAAAGAGATCATATCTGCACCCAAGTCTTTTAGCCTGATCTAGTCAAAAAGATCTAACACTGTGACAAATATCTAAGACTAAATTAATACATATGCCACACATTCTATGACAAAGAATCAGGCACATTTTAGCTAAGTATTTTGTACCGATCGACACACATCTCTTAAAGCTTTTGGAACCTGGAAAGAGTTATAAAATAAGAAAAAACTGATATGTATCATCTGTCAGATCAGCCCAATCCAAACAGATTACTTCCCATTGCTGCAGGGAGAGGAAATTATATGTGTCACATAGGTGACGATGGGTATCTCTGCCCACTTCAGCCAGAGGAGAGACAATAAAGAGAAAAGGAGAAGGAGGAGGAGGGGGAGGAGGGCAATCGTTGTTAATAAAATGTTTAGAAGGATAAGCCACTGGACTAGAGAAGAGAAATTTTAGAGAGGCATAATTAATCATAATTCCCTCACCTTTTAATGTGGATGTTGCTTAATGTGTAGCTCTTTCATACATAAACACAACGACTAAAGGGATTTATGAGGCATTTTATGATGTTTTATGGTTTATTTAGTATTATGTATTAGAGGACAAAAAGCTTTCTGATGTTAAAGAACTTAAACCATGAGTCTTTTCATTTACAAGATGGTCTGTGAAACTGAGTCAAATTGAAAGTCTAATACAGTATAACAGCAAATTCACAGCATTGTTGCTGTTAATCAGCTGCAACAAACTACACGCTTATTAACTGAAGTATCAAGATAGTTTGTTGCTTGTCTAAATTTAACTACTTGGTCCTCTTGCTGCATCATTGTTGTCAGGCATGTTGGAATATAAGAAAGGATTGAACAAAGAGTGTGGCTCATAAGGCCTGTTGTGATTTTCTAATCATGTTCACTGATGATGACAGGAGAGGGTCACATTTGATGCAAAGAAGTCACTATATTTGAAGACAGGAAAAAACAAATGTTGGCGTTCATCATGGTAGAAAAGACAAAATAAGCACTACAAAGGATCTTAATAGAGAACACTGCTACATTGAGCATTATACCATTAACATCGGAGCAAAAGAAAACTCAAAATTACAGCATCCTCAATGCTACATGACATATAATGGACATTGAAATATGAATGACATTACATATATAAAGCCATATGCCCTGCTCTAAGCCAAAATATCTGACCGTATAGATGCCTGGCATCATGGTGTTGGTAGCCTCTCTGCATTGAGGAGAAGTACTTATCATGTCTTGACTTTCCTCATGATGACAGGCAAGTTGGTTCAAAGGGGACTGAGAGTGAAATAGAGGTAAGAGTATCCTTGCAGAGTGTGGACAACAGTGCAATTACATTTAGTTAAAAAGGTGATTTGTTATAATTTAGAATGATGAGATGGCCTGACATGGTGTGTTAAGCAGATAAACTACCCAGGCACTAAATACTGTATCTTTTTTTCCACATGCATACACAAAGCCTCCCCACCTCTGCCATCATTTTTTTGTCTTGGCTGAGGGCAGGCCAACATATGAGATAGACAGACAAAAGCTAGAAAAATAAATAGAAAAAGAGACAGAGAGAGCGAGAGAGAGCAGACAGCCGTGACATCCTCAGGGTGGGTCACTGGTAACAACGTCTAAGGTGGTTTAATTTAGCCACACTTTTGTACACATAAATCTTGTTTTGCCCAATAAGATACATCTGCCTTGTTTCTTTAATTGCTATGCCACTATAAGAACGGAAGTCTAAGCTGAGGGCTATGTAAGATCAAGTAAAATTTGAGGGATGGATTAAAGATAATTCATGGTTAGGCGTGTCAAATAATGTTAAGAACATTCATTTATGGAGTGCCCTGTGCTGGAAGAACATATTGACAAAGATTTGTACTCTGACATTCTACTTAATTTTGCATATGATCTCAGAAATTAGACAAGTTGGGACATTGATTCAAAGTCTGTCACATCACTGTGAGTGATAGACTGAATTATTTATAGCTAAACTCTGTCCTGTTTGTGTGACTTGGCTTCGTTTGTTGAGGGAATCATTCCATTCTGAATCCTGAAATGAGATGTAGTTTTGCCTCGCTGTCTCTTTTTGGTTTCATTGTGAGACATGAAGGTACAGTCGTCAACACCCCTAACTATTCCCTTCTGATTTAGAATGTGTATGTTGGCATCATTACATTGCATTTTGTGTGTTTTTTTGCATGAACTTGCCTATGTGTGTGTGTTTTGGCTATCTGCTTTGTGTGCTGCTCCTGCTGAGACAGATGGAGCACAGCCCACGCCCAGATGAACAGACCCATATTAATGAAATCAAGGCTCTGCTTGCTGTCTAACCCTTTCTCATCCTATCCATTTCTCACTCCCTCGATGCCCCTTTACCCTATGCCTCTTTCTCTGTGTATCACAGGTCTGTTCTTAAACAGGAGCCTATTCAGAGATAGCAGTGCATACACTTTAAGGTGCATGGGAAGCTTTAACAGTGAAGCTTTAAGGTCCATGGGAAGGCAGAGAAGTGAGGGGCATAATTTGTTTGGAAGGGAGTGACAATGATTAAAGCAGAGTGACTGACTTGCAAAGTGAGAAAGGAAACAAAGGAAGATATATGAGCCTGCTGTTGCTAGGGGAGAATTGTTAGACTAGAAAGAGAGAGAGAGAGAGAGCTTGCAGCATTAGCACTGTCACCATGAATTCAGTGTCCTGGTGCTTCACCAGAGGATGTAGTTTCCATGGCAACCATTCTTGGCCCCTGATATCAAGAGGAGAAAGGAGGGGAGTCAGGCTTTTTTAGGGGAGTGCAAAAATACAAACATACAGTATGTTGTGACAAAGAAGGTACTGGAGGAGGGAGGGTCCAGCAAAAGGAGTGGAAATTAAAGCAGGCTATGGCATCAGGTGAAGGACAAGCTATAAGGGACTAGTTGAGAGTGACCGTGCTTAAGGACATATGTATATTTTGCAGTAAATAAGTGCAGTAGATACCTGAAGTCAAAAATAAACTCAAGGAAAAAGGAAAAAGGCCAAGAAAGGGGAGACATGAATTGATGATGGAAGAAAAATGTGCTCATTTTGCTCCTTCAGCATCACAGAAGTTGAGTAAAGGGAGGATAAGAAAAGTTAGAATGATTTTCTGAATAATAATAGAGGTAGGTAAAAATGAAAGAAAATAGAAAGTAGATTACTTTCAAGGAAGCATGTCACTTTGCAGCATTTCTGTGGATGCATATTTAAAGTGAAAAGATTTCTGGCACCATCGGAAAGGCAGAATAGTCTAGATGCTGTCTCTGGACTTCACTTTTTTACTGTTTCTAAATCCCTCCCCACCATCTGTTTTGTATTGCTTTCCTTTATAGTCACACTATTTTTCATTCCAAACCTGTGCTCTCTGTCTTTATTTTGCCAGCCTCCAAGAATAAATCCATTTCTCCCTCCTTTTATTTTTGTCATAGCACCTATATACAATAAATGCTGAGGACAACAGAGATACACAGATAACAAGTCAAAAATTATTCACCAACATTGTTATTTTTACTGTGTTAAGTCTTATGTTCACCATCTGTCACATGATCCAGCTCAAAAAAGACAACGTTGCGGTCAGTCTGGGATAAAATGCAAGAAACAATACACATGCAAACTCAAATATGCATATGCTTTATTGGGATGTAACAATTATTTTTATCTACAAACAAGATTAGTGTTTAATTTTTACCCAGAAGTGTCCTTTACTACCACCCAGGCATTGCAGTGAAAACACAGACACAGAAATGAGAAGCACAACAGCACATTTTCTTTGTATCAAAATGGAAAAGGGTGTGTCCCAGCTGGCTGGCTGCCTCGTAGCTTTTTCCACTGGCTACTGTGCAAAAAATGAAACAGATTTTCGTGTTTCTTTAAATCCATCCTTTTTAATATTTTTAGTGGTGAGATTCTCTTTTTTCATATCTGCATCCTTGGAATTCCTGGCCTCTCTTCTTCATTCGCCTCCTCCTCTTCCTCCACAGCTCTTTATGTAACACGCCACTGTCCCTTTGCCCAACTTGCCGACAGAAGGGTGAGACAAGAAGATGAATAAAGTGGATGTGGCAAACTTGAGTTGGGTGATTTAAGTGGCTGTGAATACCTTGAGCTGCACTTTGGTGCAAATGTACAGTCACACTTAGAGGATTAAAAACTCCAGAGATTGATCTCAGGGGAAAATACAGCAAAGTCATTGACTGTAATGCAAATGCATTGTTTAGAGTGACACTTGTGTCACTTGAGCATTGCATATACAGATGATTAAAATGTTATTGAGCAAAAGTCATCACTATGAAACTATTAAACCATTCTAGTCATTCTAGTCTATAATGTGCCTGATAGCTATCAGTGATGGACAAGATGTTTAATACCCAATTATATAAATATTAACATTAACATTGATGGGCATGATTGAGATTGATGTCAGTATCTAGGAGAGGATGGGTGTTGGCTGGCTGAGACTGTTCACGCTGGATTAGATGAAAGGTCAGAGGAAATAAGAGAGTGGGGGGGTAGTAGAAATGGGAAATGGTTGTGTGGAGATCAGTGGTGGATGAGTTTGTCGGGTACTACCATGAAGAAAGACACACTTATCCATATAATTTTTGGAGACATCAAAACAGTGGCGAGATTTACCTTGCCTTGCTTTACCCTTTTCTTTGTGGTCTCAGCATGACTCATCATTTTCTAGGGTGATGAGTGCAAATTGCTCTGTGCTGTATTTCATACTATTCACACATTGATTTAGACAGGTTGTTAGCACTCCAGAATTCTACATACATCTATCCTTTGCCTATTACTTCATCCTCCACATTAGGGTTGCAAGGCTGCTGATGCCTATCCCAACTAACATGGGGTGAAAGGTGGGGTACACCCTGGGCAGGTCGCCAGTCCATCTCAGGACCAACATACAGATGCAAAAGCAATTCAGTCTCACACTCACACCTATGGTCTGATGGTCAATGTAGAGTGTCCAATTAACCTGTTTTTTTACTGCAACAGGAAACTGGTGAACCCATAGAAATCCAACACATACACACACACACAGGGAGAATATGCACAATCCATGCAGAAAGGTCCTTTTTCCAACCGGGTCACGACCTGGATCTTTTTGCTGCAAGGCAACAGCTCTGACCACTGCTCATCAGCTACATGGCCCAATTCTACATTCACGATTCAATATTTTCCATTTTCTTTTTTTCCCCTTTGAGACTATAGAATAAGGGTCATGTTTTGCTGGCAGAGTCAAAGAAGGCTTATCAACTAGGGTAATACTCTAATGCCTGTAAATTAATGTGACTCTGGCTGTCACCATGTCTTCTGGATCTAGGCTGTCCTGTCCTAATCTTTTTAATCTCTGTCAAATTCTGTCATCTCTCTGCAGCTGTTGCAGCTGTGTTGTTGAAATCAGCTAAAGACATTTTTTGGGGAAGGAATCTGAAAATCCAAAAGTGTAACCTAGGCATCTTTTATGCCTGTAAATTAATGTGACTCTGGCTGTCACCATGTCTTCTGGATCTAGGCTGTCCTGTCCTAATCTTTTTAATCTCTGTCAAATTCTGTCATCTCTCTGCAGCTGTTGCAGCTGTGTTGTTGAAATCAGCTAAAGACATTTTTTGGGGAAGGAATCTGAAAATCCAAAAGTGTAACCTAGGCATCTTTTGTACAGTGGTACCACTTTTCCTCCTTCAAAAATTTCAGTTAATGGATGCAAGTAATAATATTGGTAATTGAAGACTGGGAGAGAAATTAAAATTTCCCAAAAGTTTTTAATAGAGATATTAATTACTCCACAAAAGTTTGTAGTTAATTTAAATTGTAACTTAACATTAAATTTAGTCCATGAATAATGCTTATTTAGAAAGAGGAGAGAAAGGTTGTACAGACAAAAGGCACCAGTGTACCTGTCATCTAAATAATGTGATTACTTCAGTACAGCAGCTGTATATTCATACATTCATGCATTCCACAAAAATGTGTATTAAATGTGGGAGATTACTTTAGTCATTAAAAAATTACAATGTAGTTAATGGTGGGGCAGCATACATCTGCTTATATTTGCATACATAGTATATATATTTTGTATAATATCAGCTTCCTTTGTTGTATAACACTTTTTAAACTTACATGCATGAAGGACAGACACACCCTCAGCTGACAAGTCAACTGGGCTTTCAAGCTGGTTAGCTTGATTCATGAACCACTTTCATGTTGTTTATTTAGGTGCAGACTATATTGTAAATTAAATCTAAAATTCCAAATAAATATCACCTAGTGTGTCTGAAGAATGTTGCACGTGAATAATAAGTGGCTGCAATCTGTACTGTGTACCTCTCTAGAGATTTTATGCTTTCTATAGGAGATAAAATCCTAACATTTGTGTTTGTTTGTAAATGAGTTAAATAGATGATGTTGGCCTACCATGATTCTGTCTCTGTTTCTTTCAGATGGTGAGGGAGGAGAAGTGTCTCCTCCAATGGGTGCTGGTGTAGACAGCAACAGTTGGCACTTTCGCTATGGCCCTGGTGGACCTGGTGCGCCCCCACAACACCTGAAGCCTGGTGAGGTTCCCCCAGAAGCCTTTATCATCCCTGGCTCCCCTGCCATAATATCCATCAGACAGAACCAAGGAGGAGAGGATGACAAGAGTGACTTCATCACCTTTGGAAAAAAAGAGGAGGCCAAGAAGAAGAAAAAGAAGAAGAAGGAGAAGGAGAAGAAAGACAAGAAGGATAAGGGAAAGGATGATGGAGATGAGTAGAGAAGCAGGAGGAGAAAATAGAAGAAATGGGTGCTGTTAAAACAGAGGTACCAACCAAAATCCACTGGGCAAAATGAAAATGTGCAAACAATGAAAGATTTATCAATTTAATTTCCTTACCTAATTTCACTGATAACATTCTAAGCACCTACTGTTATGAACCTGGCCTTATCAAGAATTACTTTACCTTCGTCCCTTGCTGAGGTAAATTGTTGATCTTGCCTTGATAAATATACAGTTATTGGTTTTGCTCCAGCCCCTACGTGCCTATACATGTTGAGTCAACTCCGGTCCATTCTTTCCACACTTTTACCCTCGTATTAATTTTTTTGTCTCTTGTAACCCACTGGGCATGTTGGCACCTCTGTTTTACCCCCCCCCCCCCACTATGATGTGTAAACCATTCTCTCAGAGAAAAGACAAATGCTTTGTACAAGACCAACTGAAAGCTCTGTGCCAGCCAAGGAAAACAAGAATGATGCAGAAGACGAGACAGATATATGCGATCTGCAGCTGGACACACGCACACTACTTGTAAATAGCCCAGATGAGAATCGCTGAAACTAAGGCTAACATGAGACTGCTGCAGATTTCTCTGGTAATTACCGACAGTGTTTCCTAAGATCGCAATGAAATCACATGCACACACAAGCATGCTCACACACAACAGAAACATGCAAACACAAGACCACACACTTGCCATGGCAAAGATGACACAAGAAATCTTGAAAGAAGGAGAGAAGTACAAAAAAGAGAGAGAAACAACTTATATCAAAGTAAAGTGCTTAAACAAAGACACTGCAAGCTTTTGCCCTTCACAGTTACCAATGTGGTGAACATGTGTAAATCAACACTCTCAGGATGGAAGTGGCATCCTTTGAAATCATTCTCTACGCTGACTGCATTTGAAGGACACAGAGCTTCATCTCCAGCCACAACACCAACAGAAGAATGCAGAGAGCCTGGAAAGATGGAAATAAGAAGTTGTCTCACATTCTCCTAAGGGGACGAGTCCAGCTGAGCTGGCTTGTGAGTCTGCTTACGGTCAGTGGACTAAATGCAGAATATTCAGAGTCTAGAGGTTTTGATAACACCTTCTCTTCTTACCCTCCCAGCTGCAGAAAAACCTAATGCTTTTGCTTTGAATGTTTGTTAGCATATAGTCCTTTCTTGAGTTTACATCTTCCCACCTGCTTGCCCCAAATTGCCACAAGATATACTCTCCTCACCCAAATGTCTTCTTCACCATAGTCACTCACCCCACTAATAGCCTCTTCATCTAATGAAGTTTGTGGAATTATTTTTCTTTTATTCCTCTGAAATGATTAATAGTCACATTCTCATATTTTATTTTTCCTCATCATCATCATTGTAACTGCCTCATCTGTCATGCCTAACCCCTATCTACCCTCACTACCCCACTACCCCAATCCGCCACTCTGACCCCTATCCTGGGAATGGCCTATTCTGAACATTGTGGTGTGCTGAGAACAGCATGGAGTAATGTGGATGAGGCGCAGGGAAACCCAGTCAGGGTCCTACACACTGAGCTCTTGTCAAATGTCTTTCTAAATGCAAAATGGTTCATTGCTTTTAACTTGTTAATATGATGCTCATTTCCTGTTTGTAGCCACTAATGAGAGGGAACAAGGTGGGATGAAGCAGATAATAGTGGTGGAGGACTAAAATGAAGTGGAGAGACAGGTGCCATGGACTGTCTCTCCCCCCTCCATGGGCCAGAGAAGAAAGTTGTTGTCCACACTGATTGTTTAAAATATTGAGTCACATTTTAGCATTTATGTATGCTGTAAATGAAAGCATAAACTTTTCAAACCTGCTAAAAATATGGACTTCTAGGGATTCCTGACAGCTACATTCCACCAATCCTCTCTCATGAGGTTTTGATAAAGGGGCACATGCATGCCTCAAGATCTGCTTCTGTTGGTTCCCTTCTCCTGCCTGTAACTTGTTGCCAGGTCCTCCAAAGTTTTCCGGCTCAATATGATGTCACTCCATTAAGTGGCTGCTGCATGTACTGCTCTAAGGAAACACATACTATATAGAGAAATATATATAAATAGATAGATGGCTATGATTTTATTATTTTGTATTATCATTTTTCTTCATTCGCACAGGAGATATTTGTTTGTACTTCTGTCTCTGCTGAACATCTACGTACTACAATCCTCCACAGATGTTGTATGACATCCACTAAACCTCTTTAGGTATTTGTAAATGCTATATAGTGTGATACCTTTCAGCGCAAGTTTGTCATTTTTCTTTTACCAACTAAGATTTTTGTTTTTGAGAATAAGCAAATAAGAAAAAAGGAAAAAAAAAATCTCTGTGTCTGGCTTTGACATGATGATCTAACTAAAACTGTAATATTGTAACTGAAAAAATATGTACGATCCTATGGTGAGCTTTCACTTCCCTTTCACTCTTAAAAAAATAAAAATGACTGAAAAAATACTCCAGTGTAAAAAAAAAAAAGGTATGTGTAGTATCTTTTTGTGTTTAGTGATCATTCATGCTGTCATTTTTCCCAATGTATGGTGGTGAACTATGGTGGCACTGTGCTGTCTGAAATGGATCAGTGCAGATCTGTTGTTAAAACCTTTTTTGTACACCCACTCATCAATTGTAACAGTGAAGTAGTGGATTTCATTTATTTCCTTTATTTTCTGACTTTTTTATTTTACCCAGATGGATACAGTGGTAGAGTGTTTTGTTTATAAATCACTAATAAAGTTTTCTTTCTTAAAAACAAATTATGAATTTATTGTCTTTGGGGCTTCTGTGTGTGGTTGGCCATTGGAATTCTGTCTTCAAATTGAATTCAAATTGATGTTTTAGGTGTAATGCTTATCAATTGCTGGAAACGAATGAAATTACACAATGTTAGACATTAAACATTTTGTGTTTTTTAAGTGATAATGAAAATTGTTTTTAACTGTAATGTTTAAAAAAATGTATTAGATTGAGTTGAAAAAAATAATGTGTCAGTAAGAAAAAAAATGAAGTACATTTCTTCTCATCGGTGAGGGCAGGATTCACAGAATTTCTACAGCTGATCCAGTCTGTCACACATTATCATTCTTCTTTCTCTGCAGTGTCAAGCACTCAGAAATGCTCCATCCCTGCAGCTATAAGAGAGAAAGTCAGAACGAGCTGCCCAGCAATGATGCCTATTTTATCTCTGTTTAAATTCATGGTCACAGAATGCCCAAGTATTCCCTGGTGAACAGAAGCTTTCAGATGTAACTTACATTATTAGAGTTGCTAAGTAGATTTATTGTGTCCCAGTGGTTGAGTCTGAAAAGAAAACAGACAAATATCAGTCATGTTGCCAGAGATAATGTCTGATAATCAGTCTTTTATTCTGTCATCTACTCGGAATGCTAACTCAATAGTCTCCAAAAGTGGTAATAAAAGTCCTAGGGACCATGAAAAACAAATTGCACGAGGCAACTAAATATTAAACTGTCTTTTCATTCTTGCATACTGATGCCACTTTTGAAAATAAATCTCTGTCATTGTCTCTCCAGTTAGGCTTTGATTTTGTATCTTGAAATTGGACACAGAATAAAGAGAGGTTAAAAAATTATATGTTTAAAAAAGACTTGCTTGTGTAAATGCTAAATGTCATCTTTTGTTCTCTAAAAGAGACAGACACAATTGTTTCTATGGTTACAACTATTTGGAGAATAGTCTCTCTTAGCAACAGACTTAGCTAGCACAAGTGTTGAAACAGTGGGATGCCCATGGCTTTAAAGAAATGTGGGTTTGTTTCCTTTCTGTACCAAAGAAGATGATGGTGATGATGATGAAATACTGTTGTATTGTATCTCTAACTCCTTACTGACTTAAATCATACACCCAGACTTTTAAAATTCCTACATTCCCTTGAGTACCCACATTTTACTTAGAATAACAAATTAACACACAAATAAACTGGCTCAGTGTGAAGAAAGGTAGCCTGCAGTTTTTACCCACAGAGCAGTAAATATCTGGCTAATTAATATGGATATTCTGTAGCATGGTAGAGTAAACAAAGCCATGCAAGTAGAGTGGTGGGTTATTTTTTTCACTTCACAATCACTCCAGTCAGTAACAAATGTAAACCATTTTAGACATAATATAAATACATAATTTGTTGTTTTTATGGTCTTCCTCCACAGTTGCAGAATGGATTTCTGGAAAACAAGTTGGTAAAACAAATGCTATAAAATATTAAATATAAACATGAAAAAACAACATTATGGAAACCAAAAAGTGGATGTGTTTTTCTTGGTAGGTTGTTGATGTTGCTAGCTGCAGTGACTCAACAAAATCATAATCCTGCTGAGAAAAGCAAATGGTGTGACTTGGAAGCAGCAATGATGAAGACAGAGAGATAAATGTGTGCAACAGTTTTTGGCCTGGGGCAATAACAGCACATTATGCTTTGAAGACAGTGCATATGAGAAGGAAGGTGCAAGGAAACTCATCAAACAGAAACTAAGTAGCAAAGTGGGTTGATGAGTATAGTTTAACTTGTTTAACCTTGTCAGGATGAATGCAAGTTAAGTAATCTGATTTACTAAAGCTAAAATACAAATAAACATGTAATTTGTGTTTAGCATAGTTGTCATATATTAATTAGTGCATGAATGACTCAGCCCTGGGACAAAGATGATAGTATAATCATTTTCATAAAACAAAAATCATCCAGGCAAAGAAAAGAAAGTACAACATTGTTATAAAACCCTTTATCTTATTGTTTGATATTAGTTCCTCTAACTGTCTTGCTCTTATATATATGTATTGTATGGTGAGAATCTATGTAGTGTGTATCAATGATACACACTATCAATGATATCAATGATACACACTACTGCTGCGGTAAACAAGGCTGTATTATTCGAGTCTGTACGTCTGTGTTTCGAAAGAAGAGGATGTCCCTTGTGGCAAGAAAACGCAGCATTGCAGTGTCCTCCATAACATGTAAAAACTGCCCTAAATATAGCCCAGGACCTCAGCACACTGTGTGGAGAAGTAACATAATGATATTTGAGTCATTGTGTGATGGCTGTACCAGGTTGTGCACTGCCTGCATTATCCCTATCTGGTTCCATCTGCAGGAGCTAAGCAAAAGGCGCCATCTTCTGGTCAATTTATCATAGCACAGTTAATGTCAAGGAAAGGAAAACTCATTGAAACATAAATATTATTGTACATATATTCATCTTCATTGATGGGTTTTGTTGTTAGTTAGTTAGTTAGTTAGTTAGTTAGTTAGTTAGTTAGTTAGTTAGTTAGTTAGTTAGTTAGTTAGTTAGTTAGTTTTTTTCCTTGAGCATAGGTTATGGTAAGGGGCATCCATGTAATCCAGAATTCATCTTCATTGAATTTTCAACAATACTTACCCCCCAAAAAATTATATAGAGAGATTTTTAAGATATTTTAATTATGTTACAATTATTAAGAGTATTAATCTCACAAAGTAGATATAGAAATGCTGTCTGAAACTTGAAAATGATATAAACTCAAGAGTGTTGTTTAGTGTGGTTTACACGATAGAATTAGAAAAAAAGACAAATTTACCATTCACACCTAGAGGATAATACACTATTCATATGAACTGGGAACAAGACAAGACTTGTAACACTATAAAGCAGAATCCACACCTCAGTGTTTCTCTGCATTTTACCCATAGTGACCCAACAGAAGTTTACCCTTTGTAAAAAACAAATGTATCATTATTAGGTTTTTGACAAAATCAAAAAGCATGGACATAAACATTTACAAGGCCATTCAGGCTGGGATCATAAAAGTTTGTCTTTATCAGTAGAGCTGTACATCAGGTCATAACATTAACCCAAGTCAGAAACAGCTATTTGCTTGTGTATTATACAGTGCATTATAATTTGAAGACACTGCAACTCAGAGTGACACTGGCATCAAAAAAATCAGACGTTAATTAACCATTATATTAGTAGCCTAAAATTGCTTTTTACTGTTTTACCAATACAATGATTTATGTAGTATAATATTTATGTAGGTGTCTTACATAAAACATTATTAGTCACAAATTTCCATTACAGAAAGTTTGATTCAATTACTGCTGTTGGGGCAAATAATGTATTCTGGAATTTGCTGTATGAACATGCATGAGCATGCAATAATGTCATAGTCATACCCTGAGTGTGAGAGCACCACAGGAGTTACCCTTGCAGTCTAGGTCTAGGTCTATCTAGGTTCAGGTGCTCTAACTATAAGCTTTATCAATAAGGAAGGTTTTTATGTTTAACTTTAAAAATAAAGAGAGTTTCAGCCTCCTGAACAGACACTGGGAGCTGGTTCCATATGACAGGAGCCTGGTAACTGAAGGCTCTGCCTCCCATTCTTCTCTTTTAATCAGTTCAAGTCAAGTCAATTTTATTTATATAGGCCAACATCAAAAACACAATTTGCCTCGAACGGCTTTAAAGTCTTTACAGCAAGTGACACCCTCTATCCTCAGACCCTCATATTGATTAAGGGAAAACTCCACAAAACCCTTATAGAGGGAAGAGCCACACAGGAGGGGTCCCACAGGACAGACAGATGAACAGATTCAGCAGATTACAAACAAAAAATCAAATTTACGAAGAGAACCACAATTAAGTGTGCATTTTAGGATGAAGCATTCAGTTGGGATGCTAAGGTATAAGCAGTTCTTTAAGATATAATTGACCCTGACCATTAAGTTTTTATACATGAGGAGAAGGATTTTAAATTGAATTCTAAACTTTACAGGGAGCCAATATAAAGAACCTCAAAATGGAGTGAAATGATGTCAAAACTTGTGCTGCACAATTTTGAACTACTGGAGGGTTTTAACAGACTTATTGGACGATCCTAATAGTAACAAGTTAGAGTAATCCAATCTAGATGCAACAAAAGCATGAACTACTTTTCAGCATCCTTTAAGGACGAAATGTTTCTAATTTTCATAATGTGAGTTGAATTACATATCCTACTCAAAAATAACTCCTTAATTTCCTTAGAGAGGGACAGGAAGCCATGGTGGTCATCTAAAGTGACAATGTGGTTCTCTAAGGTGTTTAAGGTCAAATACAATGACCTCAGTTTTGTGTGAGTTTGTGTGACAATGTTACAGGTCATCCAGAACTTAATGTCTTTGAGAAAATCCAGAAGTTGAACAACCTAATTTGCTTCATCTGGCCTCATCGATAAAAATTTAACTGTCATCTGCATAATAATGGAAGTGCATGTTGTGCTTTCTAATGATGTTCCCTAATGGAAGGATGTATAGGGTAAAAAAGTATAGGACTTTTCAAATCTAGGCATAGGACAAAGTAATGAAAATCAAGTCAAAAACATTTAGTAAATGGCTACCTCCAAGGCAGTGGTGGGTGGGACTTTTTTAAAACAATGTTTCAAGTAAAATGTTAATACTGGGAGAGACCAAACTATTGCAGAGGTGAAGTAATAAATTCATTCCCAATTGGCCCAATTGTCAGTTTAGCCTATGTCAAGATTCAGTAATATCCTTAATCTTTTTGTGGCATTATATTTAATCTAAAACATGAAAATGGCGCTACCTCTGTATAATATATAATATACAGAAACATGACAATTGATAAAGTGGATATCAAAGTACAATATTCAAACAGGTGGCGGAATTAATTAAGGTTACCATCCGGTCCGCGTCGTAAACAGTTCCTCCTCGTGGTATTGTCCGTCTGTTTCACTGTGGTGATTTCTTCTTCTTCTAAATGTTGAGCTAGGAAACGCCGTCTCAGGTGCTGGCAGGTGCCGTCTTTATTTAATTTGATTTAATCGGAAAGGTGTACACGTAGTAAACAACGTAACTAGCAAGTAACACGACCATGAAGGCAGTGTATAGTCTTGCAGTGTGTTTTTCAACGCCAGTTTCGAGTTGAAAAGCAACGACAGTCTACATTTGCTGGGATTGCTGTTTCGTTGGATAACTTCGTTGGCTCAACATGGCACCCAGCAAGGAAAGTTGCTTGGAAATTGCTCTGAATCAACTGAGGTGTGGTGCATTAAAAATGTTATCCATTTAGAGTGTGACTCCTACATTCTCAATCTACATATTAGGCTAAATAAACATCGAACTGATCTCGGTGGACAGGACTTTTGTAGTTTACATTACTAACGCTAATACCCCCTTTTAGTTTGACTGGCCATTTGTTCTTCGCAGTCACTTTTGTATATTTTATACAATTAAAATCTTCAACACTATTTGTCCATATAATGTAATCATTCACTTGAAGACATTTTGTTTTTGTTTTTAAATGATTCCGTCGCGACGAGTGAGTGGCTCTCAGTTGTATAGTCTTTCAATCCAAATAATCTCAGCATTAGTTCTTCACATGCAAAATGGTTGAACCAGTTGTCAGCATTTCCGCATGATAATTCAACAGCAGTAAGCGTATTTTGTATACATTTACACTTTTGTAAGTGTGCAGATGTTGATACATGATGTGTATAAGTGTTGCAATTAACTGATGAACTACTCTGATGAATCTTGACTTCTACTAAAGACACAGAACCAGTTATCAGATCAACCAGCTCTCTTATTAATCAAAGGTGTACATTAACATTTTGTACAGAAACGAAGTATCTACAGTAATTCAACAATGTGCACTGTGGTGTAATACTGTATACTTTACTGTAATGATTCATTTTACAGAATATGAAATTTATTTTTAGCAGATGTATTACTATACTGTTGTTAGCAGGCCAGCTACAAGTAAAATATTAATATGTATCCTCTCCAATTTCTTATTTTCCCACAAATACTATACTATACTATACTATACTATACTATACTATACTATACTATACTATACTATACTATACTGTTGAAACTCATCCACAGTTTATATCAAAAACAATCACACATTCCTCTTTTATACTGATAACATGACCACAGACAATGACTCAGTAACTTGTGGCTGTTCTGATCACTTTTATTCTGATAACATGACCACAGTCAATGACTCAGCAACTTGTGGCTGTTCTGATCACAGTGATACTTTAAATTACACAAATGTTTACTTTTGATATAACAACAAAGAATTTTGAGTGATTGATGTACTTTTGCAGTTTATCCATTAAATGGTGCTGTTTGCACCATTGGCTTAATGAAATGCACTTCCTGCTTTGCAAATATTAGGGATGATTAAAAAAATTACCAAGCAGCTGAGTAAAAAATGTCATAAGCCATCACTGATTTACCATTATCATGGGACATTTTGGAAATTGTAAATGCACATTAAAACCAAGCTTCTTTTGACATAAATAGAAGTGACTGTATGCCATCTAAATGTGTGGATATGTCTTCTCATCTTAGGTTTCTGTACATTTTAGTGTAAGTTCATGGTTGTGGAAGATCATGCTGGACATACCTGGAGCGCATTTCACTGCTCATCTTTCAGAACTCCTGTACAGGTAAATTGTGCTTGCTGTTATGGCATAAGGGAATTGCATATATTTTAAAACATTCTTGCAATGAAATCAAAGATATACAGTAAATGATTTAATATTTAATGGCACCAATACTGACGTGACTGTGCTATATCCTCCTAGAAAGTGTATTGTTGCATGATGATTTTGTTGATGCTGGAACAGTAAATAATGAAAATGACCCATGTAGCTTTGATAAAAAGATGACTTTGGATATTCAATCAATGTATTATGTAGAGCATGAGAGATTGGTTCGACGTCTGAAGATGTTATCATTTGGGGAAAGTTGAGGTGCTGGCAGGCTTGTTGCACATCTTGCGCTGAAACTATATCACTATGATGGGTGACCCAGATGAAGCACAGTATACTAATTTCATAATATGCAAGAAATTTATTGAAAATGATACATGGCAATAATTAACTTAAATTTTTTAAAAGCCCAGCAAGGACAATGGTCAGTTCAGAAGGGCAATAGAGAAGTAATCATCAGGTCATTGTTAGTCAACATATCCTATTTCCTATTTATGATTGTTTGACTTGTGGAGATTCATTGATTTATATATCAAATAATGTTTTGAGGTCTTGGAGTACACTGTTGTCTCAAGTAAAGCCACTTTGAAACAAACTGCGAAATTAGGAAAGAGGTCTATAACTTTGTAGCCCACTCAAATTTCTTCACTACGATCTCCAGTCATATTAAAAGTAAAATATCACTGCACATAATTGTTTATCTTTTTTTCTTCTTGGTTGTTCATCATCACATAGTAACTTAATTTAATGGTAATTTTGTGGAAGATAATACTGTATGTATACATAGGTGGAATAGCATTATATACTCTTGTTTTGTCGATATCTTTACAATTTAGTTCATTCATGATGCATTTATATTGATACATTGTGTTACACTATACATTATGTGTATCTGTCAAACTGAATTCTTTATATGTATATGTGTGTGCGCGCGTGTGTTTGGAACCCTAATTGGAAAAATAATTAACTCTGTAATAGTTTTTGTAGAACAAGCCTTCAAGTGATCACCATATTGCCCCTGTCCTTGGTCCTGAAACACCCAGCTAATTTCCACTTATTTCCTGAAATGACGACACCTATTATGAACAACATATATCCCAGTGAAATTTTAACACATGTTGCCTTTAAGTTGTTTTAAACCATAGTTAATACATGTCACAAAATACCCATTTTGTATTCTATATTAGTTTATACCGATAAAGTGGAGCTGTTGTTTGCTGAAGTATTATTTTCTATCTTACCTTACCAGTGTTACTAGTTTTCAACTCATACTCGGTCAGCTAAATACAAATAACTGAATTAATACTGTTATATTATTATTATAATTTGATGATCCGACTGTCTTTTTCAGGGGTCAAATAGCGTATGAATATTTTGTATGTCCCCTGACGTATTACACACACTTTGATACATTGTTTGTTTTTTTAATTTGATTTACTCCATTGATCCATATCACAAAATAAAGCAAAGCAAAGTTTGATGTTGAAATGTTTCAGAACACATTATAATTAATATGATAATTAAAATGTCGCATTATTTGGGTTTATTATTTGCGTCAACGTAATATTTAAACTGCTGCATGTGGCAAATACTGATCATTGTTGGTGATAAAGCGCGTTGCATTAAGTTGTAAGGAGTAAAATGCGACTCATGGTGCCGCTGTGGGCCAGTACAACAGATGCACAGACTTCTCCACCCACAGACTTCTCCAACCGATCTTAATGCACTGTTATTGCATTAAGATCGGTTACAATTTCACAGAACATTGTCCCCACCTCTGTTTTTCATCGTTTTGTTGATATATAAAAAGACCGTTGTCTCTGCTTTGTAATAGAATTGTTTTCTGGACAATCATTCATTTAAACGGACGTTTTCTAAGGATGTGCAACAAAGGATTTTCAGCTCTGATCCCCTGTTTAGCTTTCTTTATTGTCTCAAGGAACGTCGTTCATGGAGACCTGAGTTATTCTGTCCCTGAGGAAATGAAGAGTGGATCCATTATCGGAAATATAGCGAAGGATCTCGGTATTGATCTAAGGACCATAGCTTTCCGAAAGGCCCGTGCTGATTTTGAAGGGACACAAAATCGGTATTGTGAAATGAATCTGAACACCGGAGATTTGATCACATCAGAGAGAATTGACAGAGAAAGCCTTTGTGGCAAGAAACCGTCGTGCGTTTTGAAAGTAGATGTGGTATTAGAAAATCCTCTGGAGCTTCATCATGTTAATCTTCATATTCAAGATACGAATGACAACTCGCCAAAATTCAAAAAGAATTTGATTGAAATGGAAATAAGAGAGTCAGCTGTCAAGGGTACCCGTTTCTCGATTGAGGAGGCCCATGACGCAGATATAGGTCAAAATTATGTTCAAAGATACAACCTGCAAAAGAATGACAACTTCATTCTCGCTGTTGACAGTAACAAGGTAGAACTTGTGTTGGAGAATACACTTGATCGAGAGAAACAAAAAGAGATGAATTTGCTTCTCACGGCTTTGGATGGTGGCTCTCCTCAGAGATCAGGTACCGTAGTCATACACGTCACTGTGTTGGATGCTAATGATAACGCCCCAGTGTTTAGCCAGGCCGTTTATAAAGCCAGTCTGCCTGAAAACTCTCCTCCTGATACTGTAGTGATTACTGTTAGTGCTAGTGACGCAGATGAAGGAGTGAATGGGGATGTGATATATGACTTTGGACACATCTCTGACAACGATGTAAATGCATTTTCTATTGATTCTAAAGGAGGAATAATTACGGTAAGCGGTTTGATTGACTTTGAAGAAACAAGCTCATATGAAATGAGAGTTGAAGCTAAAGATGGTCTAGGACTAACATCATACGCCAAAGTTATAATAGATGTTACTGATATAAATGACAACGCTCCAGTTATACACCTGAAATCACTAACTGACCCCTTACCTGAGAACATGTCACCTGGTACAGAGGTGGGCATCATTAACGTGCAGGACAGAGACTCAGAGAAAAGGGGACAGGTCCGCTGCTCCATTCAGCAAAATGTCCCCTTTAAGTTAGTTCCTTCTATTAAAAACTATTATTCTCTGGTGACCACAGGGCAACTGGACCGTGAACTAGTGTCTGATTACAACATAACAATCACTGCCACAGACGAGGGCTCTCCACCTCTATCCTCCTCTAAAACTGTTCAGTTATCTGTGGCTGACATCAACGACAACCCACCTGTGTTTGAGGAACAGTCCTACAGCGCATATGTGAGTGAAAATAACAAACCTGGCTTCACTTTATGTTCCGTTACTGCTCGAGACTCCGACTGGAGACAAAACGGTACAGTGATTTATTCTCTGTTACCTGGTGAGGTGAACGGTGCCCCGGTGTCCTCCTATCTATCAGTGAACGGAGACACGGGGGTGATCCACGCTGTGAGGTCGTTTGATTATGAACAGTTGAGGAACTTTAAAGTCCACGTGATGGCCAGAGACAACGGTTCTCCTCCGCTCAGCAGCAACGTGACCGTCAGTGTCTTCATATCTGATGTGAACGACAACTCTCCTCAGATACTGTATCCTGCCCCGGAGGGAAACTCCTTCATGACCGAGCTGGTCCCTAAAGCTGCACACGGAGGCTCTCTGGTGTCCAAAGTGATAGCAGTGGACGCGGACTCCGGACAGAACGCCTGGCTGTCCTATCATATAGTTACATCTACTGACCCAGGACTTTTCACTATTGGTGTCCACAGTGGTGAGATCAGGACACAGCGGGACATTTCTGAATCTGACAGTATGAAACAGAACCTTATTGTGGCGGTGAAAGATAACGGACAGCCCTCTCTCTCTGCCACCTGCTCCATGTATTTAATTATTTCTGATAACTTGGCTGAGGTGACAGAACTAAAGGACATTGCTTATGATGAGAAGAATTCTAAACTGACCTCTTATCTGATCATCGCGCTGGTGTCTGTGTCGACTTTTTTCCTGACCTTCATCATCATCATCATGGGTGTGAGGTTTTGTCGCAGGAGAAAGCCCCGACTGTTGTTTGACGGAGCAGTCGCCATCCCCAGCGCTTATCTCCCTCCTAATTACGCAGATGTTGACGGCACAGGAACATTACGCAGTGCTTACAATTATGACGCCTACCTGACAACAGGTTCTAGAACCAGTGACTTTAAGTTCGTGACATCTTACAATGACAACACACTGCCTGCTGACCAGACTCTGAGGAAAAGCCCCAGTGACTTTGCTGATCCATTTGAAGACTTTGAGGCCTCTGTAGAGGTAGGGACTTTAAACTACTTGTCACAAGTGCTTTTTTGACTTGTTGTCCACGTTTTATTCAAACCGTCTCCTCTTTGTATATGTTTAATTGAAATATTCGTTTCATCAATCATTTTTCATGCATTACAAACTATGTGGTTTTTTTTTCACATTAACGTGCAACTGTGAGTGATATCACGAAAGATATAAGTGAATATATCAATTTTCCTCAGACTTCCATAGTAAATTGTTAGGATTTATTGCCATGCACTAATGTCTTGCTAATATCGTTTCATTTACTGACCGAATGTCTGCCCTTCGTAATTGTGATTTTGCATTGGTCCATGATTATTTTGTACTTGTCAAATATTGCTTTTGGTCACAAAGCTCACATCTTCTCCCCTGTATCACATTATTGGATGCTAAGACCACTGGTCTTTGTCATGATGTCCAGATTAAGACAAAGCTTCTTGATCTCTTTGAGAGGCAGGTGATTAGAAATTACCATGATGACAAAAAGAAATGCAATATATGAGTAGGTCTTTTGCCCTGCTACTCAGTTAAAATACTGTAAAGTCCTATATGATACTGCAACTATTTCTACTACAACTTATAACAACAACAATAATAATAATAATAATGATAAGAAGAAGAAGAATACGGCTATAACTAGTTAGTTTCCTATGCAGTAAATGAGAGTGAGAGATCTGTTATCATCCTGAAACCTGGATTATTATTTTTATTTTATTTAAAAAAAAACAAAACAAAAAAAAAAACATGTACATTTACTATCATTTTGATGTGGAGATGAGCATATACTCATGGCGTCGCTGTTGGCTGACAGATAATATACACTCACCACTCCACCCACTACTGCATTTTTTATCAGTTGTGTATTTTTCTTATTGAGAGAGAATCTGTTGTTTCCTCAAGCATTTTATTTTTGAACCTGGGAGCGCAGCGTTGGAGTACTTGAATACATTTGTTGTATTCAAGTTTAACTCTTGCCAGTAATTTATACAAAGTGGGAACACGATTTTTGTCAAGATGGGAAACAAAGGATTCGCAGCACTTCCTCTGGTCTTTCTCGTCGTTTGCTTAATTCTGATGCTTCATCTCGTTGGTGGAGATTTGAGTTATTCTATTCCAGAAGAAATAAAACGAGGGACTGTTATTGGAAATATAGCGAAGGATCTCGGTATTGATTTGAGGACATTGTCTTCCCGACAGGCCCGTGTTGATTTTGGTGGAAGTCGGAAAAGATACTGTGACATGAATCTGAACACTGGAGATCTGATCATATCAGAGAGAATTGACAGAGAAAGTCTTTGTGGCAAGAAACCGTCATGTGTTTTGAAAGTAGATCTGGTATTAGACAATCCTCTGGAGCTTCATCGTGTCAGTCTTCATATTCAAGATGTAAATGACAACTCGCCAAAATTTCGAGAACATGTGATTGAAATGGAAATAAGAGAGTCAGCAGACAAGGGCAACCGTTTCTCCATCGAGGAGGCCCATGACTCGGATATAGGTGGAAATGATGTTCAAAGATACAGCATACAACAGAACAACCATTTTGTTCTCGCTGTTGACAGTAACAAGGTTGAGCTCATATTAGAGAGTACACTTGATCGAGAGAAAGAAAAAGAGATGAATTTACTTCTGACAGCTTTGGATGGTGGCTCCCCTCAGAGATCAGGTACCGTAGTCATACACGTCACTGTGTTGGATGCTAATGATAACGCCCCAGTGTTTAGCCAGGCCGTTTATAAAGCCAGTCTGCCTGAAAACTCACCTCCTGATACTGTAGTGATTACTGTTAGTGCTACTGACGCAGATGAAGGAGTGAATGGAGATGTGACATATCAGTTTGGTCACATATCTGACGACGATATGAATATATTTTTAATTAACCCTAAGACAGGAACAATTACATTATCCAGTTTGATTGATTTTGAAGAAACTAATTCTTTTCAAATGAGAGTGCAAGCTAAAGATGCTTTAGGACTAACATCATACGCTAAAGTCCTAATAGATGTCACTGATATGAATGACAATGCTCCAGTTATATATCTGAAATCCCTGACTAATCCCTTATCTGAGAACGTGTCACCTGGTACAGAGGTGGGCATCATTAATGTGCAGGATGCAGATTCGGACAATAACCAAAATGTCCGCTGCTCCATTCAGCAAAATGTCCCTTTTAAATTAGTTCCTTCTATTAAAAACTATTATTCTCTGGTGACCACAGGGCAACTGGATCGTGAACTAGTGTCTAATTACAACATTACAATCACTGCCACTGACGAAGGCTCTCCACCTCTGTCCTCCTCTAAAAGTGTTCAGTTATCTGTAGCTGAGTTATCTGTAGCCAGGCCGTTTATAAAGCCAGTCTGCCTGAAAACTCTCCTCCTGATACTGTAGTGATTACTGTTAGTGCTACTGACGCAGATGAAGGAGTGAATGGAGATGTGACATATCAGTTTGGTCACATATCTGACGACGATATGAATATATTTTTAATTAACCCTAAGACAGGAACAATTACATTATCCAGTTTGATTGATTTTGAAGAAACTAATTCTTTTCAAATGAGAGTGCAAGCTAAAGATGCTTTAGGACTAACATCATACGCTAAAGTCCTAATAGATGTCACTGATATGAATGACAATGCCCCAGTTATATATCTGAAATCCCTGACTAATCCCTTACCTGAGAACGTGTCACCTGGTACAGAGGTGGGCATCATTAATGTGCAGGATGCAGATTCGGACAATAACCAAAATGTCCGCTGCTCCATTCAGCAAAATGTCCCTTTTAAATTAGTTCCTTCTATTAAAAACTATTATTCTCTGGTGACCACAGGGCAACTGGATCGTGAACTAGTGTCTAATTACAACATTACAATCACTGCCACTGACGAAGGCTCTCCACCTCTGTCCTCCTCTAAAAGTGTTCAGTTATCTGTAGCTGACATCAACGACAACCCACCTGTGTTTGAGGAACAGTCCTACAGCGCATATGTGACTGAAAATAACAAACCTGGCTCCGATTTATGTTCCGTTAATGCTCGAGACTCCGACTGGAGACAAAACGGTACAGTGATTTATTCTCTGTTACCTGGTGAGGTGAACGGTGCCCCGGTGTCCTCCTATCTATCAGTGAACGGAGACACGGGGGTGATCCACGCTGTGAGGTCGTTTGATTATGAACAGTTGAGAAACTTTAAAGTCCACGTGATGGCCAGAGACAACGGATCTCCTCCGCTCAGCAGCAACGTGACCGTCAGTGTCTTCATATCTGATGTGAACGACAACTCTCCTCAGATACTGTATCCCGCCCCGGAGGGAAACTCCTTCATGACCGAACTGGTCCCAAAAGCTGCACACGGAGGCTCTCTGGTGTCCAAAGTGATAGCAGTGGACGCGGACTCCGGACAGAACGCCTGGCTGTCCTATCATATAGTTACATCCAGTGACCCGGGACTTTTCACTATTGGTGTTCACAGTGGAGAGATCAGGACACAGCGGGACATTTCTGAATCTGACAGCACGAAACAGAACCTTATTGTGGCGGTGAAAGATAACGGACAGCCCTCTCTCTCTGCCACCTGCTCCATGTATTTAATTATTTCTGATAACTTGGCTGAGGTGACAGAACTGAAGGATATTGCTTATGATGAGAAGAATTCCAAACTGACCTCTTATCTGATCATCGCGCTGGTGTCTGTGTCGACTTTTTTCCTGACCTTCATCATCATCATCATGGGTGTGAGGTTTTGTCGCAGGAGAAAGCCCCGACTGTTGTTTGACGGAGCAGTCGCCATCCCCAGCGCTTATCTTCCTCCCAATTACGCAGATGTTGACGGCACAGGAACTTTACGCAGCACTTACAATTACGACGCCTACCTGACAACAGGTTCTAGAACCAGTGACTTTAAGTTCGTGACATCTTATAATGACAACTCACTTCCTGTTGACCAGACTCTGAGGAAAAGTCCCAGTGACTTTGTTGATCCGTTTGAAGGCTTGGATGCCTCTGTAGAGGTAGGGGGTGTTTAAACTATTTGCAGGTTTGCTTTTCTTTGGGTTGTCGTCCACATCTAATCACTACTTAAGCCTTAAATTCAACAGAGCTTTGTAGATATACATTTCGCAGCACTCGGTGTGTAATTTTACACATTTTCTGTTTTGTATCCGGTTTCTTTTTATAATCCAAATTACATTTTGTGTGTTGGTGGTTTGTCAATGTCATATTTTGAAATAGTTACTTTCCAAATATTGTTGGGTATTTTCTAGAAAAAAAAACCGCAACTGTGTGCAATGTGAAAATAGGTTATTATCCGTTATGTAAACATTTTCCTGCAGTTTTTGTCAGTCACCGCCAATTTATGTTTTACTTATCACGCGTCACATACTTACAATCGGTGCTGCTCCCATGATTAATTTTGTCTTTGTGCATGAGCATATTGATCAAACGGAGGAAGATTTCTTCAAATCCCAGAGTTATCTGTTCATGGTGCCGAACTAATTCCATTGCAGTGCAATCTTAAACTGAAAATACTAACAACTATAATTATTTGTTGTATCTAAAACACAACTTTAATGTGTTGACATTGTTCCACAACCAATTATTTTTTATTTTAAAATGTATAGCATTTCAAATTGTTTGATAATCACCAAGAAGCACACACATATTTGTGTATGTTTACTCCTCCTTCTGTCACTTAAAATGTCCTCACATGCATCTTAAGACCTTTTGGAGGGAGTAATCCCCAGGTTGAGAATCACCACACTCTGTCATAGAATAACGTCTAACCTAACTCTACTCCACGTGACATGACAATCTGGAATTCAGAATTCTGTTGAGTGTGTGTAAATAATTTTCGGCCTGTAAAAAATGTCACACTGGCTTTTTATTTGCGGGACACGATCTCTTGCTGTAAATAATCAATATATATTTTAAGGATACTAAATGCGCGCTACCACATTGTTGGCATTTTCGGTATTTTTCAATCCCTAACGTGACATTTGTACTTCTACTTTTGAATAGAGTTTAAGTTCTTATCCCATCCCTTTCAATGGAGCTTGCGTTTGCTGCTGTTTTCTGCTATAATATTGTCACTGTTAATTTTAAACTACTGAGGCATTGAAGAAGTTGTGATGGTTTGATGTTGAAAATAAATTATTATGCATACAATCATTTTTAATTTCCTTTCCTGCGTGTCAACAGTTGCATTGTATTTTTTTCCCTACTATATGATTAACTGGTGATGTTAAGACGCGGGGAATAGCACTTTATTCTTTATAAAGAATGTTTCCTAAAATACACATGTTAAGACAGAAATGTACTCATGGTGTCGCTGTTGGTTGACAGACAATATACATTTCCTTCTCCACCCTCCACCAAATTAATTAATTGTGTGAATGTTTGAGAGAATCTGTTTTATCAGCGTGTGTATTCTTTGCGCAGATTGGTGTCAAGTGTTGGATTATTTAGTCGTCTTCGATTTTGTTTATCCTTTCACCTTGACGGTGAAATTGAACTAGCTCATAACATGTTTTGTGTCAAGATCGGAGACAAAGGATTTTCAGAGCGTCCTCTGATTTTCTGCTTCGTTTGCTTTTTTCTGATGCTGCATCTCGTTCAGGCAGACCTGCGTTATTCTTTTCCAGAAGAAATGAAGAAAGGGTCTGTCATTGGAAATATAGCAAATGATCTTGGTGTTGATTTGAGGATCTTGTCCTCCCGAAAGGCACGTGCTGATTTTGAGGGGGCACAAAATCGGTACTGTGACATTAATCTGAACACCGGAGACTTGATCACATCAGAGAGAATTGACAGAGAAAGCCTTTGTGGCAAGAAACCGTCGTGCGTTTTGAAAGTAGATGTGGTATTAGAAAATCCTCTGGAGCTTTATCGTGTTATCCTTAATATTCAAGATGTAAATGACAACTCGCCAAAATTTCGAGAAAATGTGATTGAGATGGAAATAAGAGAGTCGGCAGACAAGGGCAACCGTTTCTCCATCGAGGAGGCCCATGACTCGGATATAGGTGGAAATGATGTTCAAAGATACAGCATACAACAGAACAACCATTTTGTTCTCGCTGTTGACAGTAACAAGGTTGAGCTCATATTAGAGAGTACACTTGATCGAGAGAAAGAAAAAGAGATGAATTTACTTCTGACAGCTTTGGATGGTGGCTCTCCTCAGAGATCAGGTACCGTAGTCATACACATCACTGTGTTGGATGCTAATGATAACGCCCCGGTGTTTAGCCAGGCCGTTTATAAAGCCAGTCTGCCTGAAAACTCTCCTCCTGATACTGTAGTGATTACTGTTAGTGCTACTGACGCAGATGAAGGAGTGAATGGAGATGTGACATATCAGTTTGGTCACATGTCTGACGACGACATTAATGTATTTTCTATTGATTCCAAAACCGGAAGAATTACAGTATCTCGTTTGATTGATTTTGAAGAAAAGAGTTTTGTTGAAATGAGAGTGCAAGCTAAAGATGGTTTAGGACTAACATCATACGCTAAAGTCCTAATAGATGTCACTGATATGAATGACAATGCTCCAGTTATATATCTGAAATCCCTGACTAATCCCTTACCTGAGAACGTGTCACCTGGTACAGAGGTGGGCATCATTAACGTGCAGGACAGAGACTCAGAGAAAAACAGACAGGTCCGCTGCTCCATTCAGCAAAATGTCCCCTTTAAGTTAGTTCCTTCTATTAAAAACTATTATTCTCTGGTGACCACAGGACAACTGGATCGTGAACTAGTGTCTGATTACAACATAACAATCACTGCCACTGACGAAGGCTCTCCACCTCTGTCCTCCTCTAAATGTGTTCAGTTATCTGTAGCTGACATCAACGACAACCCACCTGTGTTTGAGGAACAGTCCTACAGCGCATATATGACTGAAAATAACAAACCTGGCTCCACTTTATGTTCCGTTACTGCTCGAGACTCCGACTGGAGACAAAACGGTACAGTGATTTATTCTCTGTTACCTGGTGAGGTGAACGGTGCCCCGGTGTCCTCCTATCTGTCTGTGAACGGAGACACGGGGGTGATCCACGCTGTGAGGTCGTTTGATTATGAACAGTTGAGGAACTTTAAAGTCCACGTGATGGCCAGAGACAACGGTTCTCCTCCGCTCAGCAGCAACGTGACCGTCAGTGTCTTCATATCTGATGTGAACGACAACTCTCCTCAGATACTGTATCCCGCCCCGGAGGGAAACTCCTTCATGACCGAAGTGGTCCCAAAAGCTGCACACGGAGGCTCTCTGGTGTCCAAAGTGATAGCAGTGGACGCGGACTCCGGACAGAACGCCTGGCTGTCCTATCATATAGTTGCATCCTCTGACCCGGGACTTTTCACTATTAGTGTCCACAGTGGAGAAATCAGGACACAGCGGGACATTTCTGAATCTGACAGTATGAAGCAAAACTTTATTGTGGCGGTGAAAGATAACGGACAGCCCTCTCTCTCTGCCACCTGCTCCATGTATTTAATTATTTCTGATAACTTGGCTGAGGTGACAGAACTGAAGGACATTGCTTATGATGAGAAGAATTCCAAACTGACCTCTTATCTGATCATCGCGCTGGTGTCTGTGTCCACTTTTTTCCTGACCTTCATCATCATCATACTGGGTGTGAGATTTTGTCGCAGGAGAAAGCCCCGACTGTTGTTTGACGGAGCAGTCGCCATCCCCAGCTCTTATCTCCCTCCTAATTACGCAGATGTTGACGGCACAGCAACTTTACGCAGTGCTTACAATTATGACGCCTACCTGACAACAGGTTCTAGAACCAGTGACTTTAAGTTCGTGACATCTTACAATGACAACACACT
>JAFBJR010000138.1:9371831-9424998 GCA_016785285.1 Brachirus orientalis
GAGAAAGCCCAGACTGTTGTTTGACGGAGCAGTCGCCATCCCCAGCGCTTATCTCCCTCCTAATTACGCAGATGTTGACGGCACAGGAACTTTACGCAATGCTTACAATTATGACGCCTACCTGACAACAGGTTCTAGAACCAGTGACTTTAAGTTCGTGACATCTTACAATGACAACACACTGCCTGCTGACCAGACTCTGAGGAAAAGTCCCAGTGACTTTGCTGATCCATTTGAAGACTTTGAGGCCTCTGTAGAGGTAGGGGCTTTAAACTACTTGTCACAAGTGCTTTTTTGACTTGTTGTCCACGTTTTCATACTTTTGTTCCTATTTCAGTTTCTTTTACACAGATTTTGATTCACTTAGATTCATTTCACTATCCTCAGCAGGTATTTCCTACATGGGATTATAATCCCGTTGTGGTAGAAACCGTTGGCCTCCTAATATCCTTTTTTATGTTCAAAAAATTTGCCAGTGTATATGATGTAGTAACAGATGTTTAAAAAACGCCTTGGCCTGGTCACATTTCCACTGGAATTTATTATGTGACACTGTGAATGTAAGTATAATAGACATATGAAGACAGGACTTTCTCAGAGCACAGCTATGTCTAAGTGACATTTTTTAGTATACTTCCATCTAATGCGACTTTCCAATTATTTTTAGATAGCTCTGTATTAGTACACAGTTTCTAATTATTACATTATTATAATATTATATTCAGAAAATGTTTGGTGTCCTTTTTTCGAGGCATGCTATGTTGAATACCTAGTTTACAGACTTTTAAATCTGCAATAACTGACTTCATTTTAATACTGATCATTGATCCACCCCTCATTTTGTCATCCAGACGATTTTAAGAAAATATCAACCTGACACTCTCATTATTCATCGTCTGGTAATACATTTTTTCCCCATTCAGTTACCTATATTAATTTTTGTCACCATTAAATTATGATTATGATTAGTATTTATGATTTCATGATGTTTTTTACGTTGGCTTTGTATTCACCAAACGGGAAGTTTTACTCTCATTACTTCATGGAAATGTACCTGATAATGACTTTGTACTGCTACTGCAGCAACACTTTCAAGGATTTTTATGTTGTGTACCCTGGCATTTGACTTAAGCAAACAGACTGAGTACTCCCCCTATCGCTGTCCGTGGTGCTGAACCATGCCTCTCTGCTTCAGCCACAACTCTTGATCATTAACAATACCGAGGCCAATTAAGTCGTTGTTATGGTTGGACATTTAGCAGGAAATTGATATGTCATAACACTTTTCTTTATCTGTGTGTTCTTTATCTGAGGCATTTTGTATTTTCCTTTTTAGTTTTTGATTATGCAAAAGCAAGTGAATTGCAAGTTCGTCTTTGTGGAGAGTAATTCCTAACATAAAAATGTCAGGATGAAAATATACTCATGGTGTCGCTGTTGGCTGACAGATAACATACACTTCCCACTCCACCCAAGACTGCATTTATACCGAATCCAGAGAATCTGATGTATCCTGGAGCAGAGTCTTTGTGCACATTAAGGAGGAATGTTTGATCAATTGGATATAATTGTTTTTTTCTCTTGGCAGTAAATTGAACAAGCTTTGAACAGTCAGGATGGGGAAAAACGTATTTTCAGCTCTTCGTCTGATTTTTTGCTTCATTTGCTTTACTCTGTCGCTGCGCCTCGTTCATGGAGACATGAGTTATTCTCTTCCAGAAGAAATGAAACGAGGGTCTGTTATCGGAAATATAGCGAATGATCTCGCTATTGATTTGAGTACTCTGTCTTTCCGACAGGCACGTGTTGATTTTGGTGGAAGTCGGAAAATGTATTGTAACATAAATCTGAATACCGGAGATTTAATCACATCCGAGAGAATTGACAGAGAAAGTCTTTGTGCCAAAAAAACATTGTGCATTTTGAAAGCAGATGTGGTGTTAGAAAATCCTCTCGAGCTTCATCGTATCAGTCTTAATATTCAAGATATAAATGACAACTCGCCAAAATTCAAAAAGAATTTGATTGAAATGGAAATAAGTGAGTCAGCTCACAAAGGTAACCGCTTCTCGATCGAGGAGGCCCATGACGCAGATATAGGTCAAAATGCTGTTCAAAGATACAACCTACAAAAGAATGAGAACTTTATTCTCGCTGTTGACAGTAACAAGGTCGAACTTGTATTGGATAGTACACTTGATCGAGAGAAAGAAAGAGAGATGAATTTGCTTCTGACAGCTTTGGATGGTGGTTCTCCTCAGAGATCAGGTACCGTAGTCATACATGTTACTGTGTTGGATGCTAATGATAACGCCCCAGTGTTTAGCCAGGCCGTTTATAAAGCCAGTCTGCCTGAAAACTCTTCTCCGGGCACTGTAGTGATTACTGTTAGTGCTAGTGACGCAGATGAAGGAGTGAATGGAGATGTGACATATGATTTTGGTCACGTGTCTGTCGACGAAATACACTTATTTTCTATTGATTCCAAAACAGGGATGGTTACTGTATCTGGTTTAATAGACTTTGAAGAAACTAGTTCTTATGAAATGAGAGTTGAGGCTAAAGATGGTTTAGGACTAACATCGTACGCTAAAGTTATAATAGATATTAATGATAGAAATGACAATGTTCCAGTTATTTATCTGAAATCACTGACTAACCCTATACCTGAGAATGTGACACCTGGTACAGAAGTGGGCATCATTAACGTGCATGATTCAGATTCGGACAACAACCAAAATGTCCGCTGCTCCATTCAGCAAAATGTCCCCTTTAAGTTAGTTCCTTCCATTAAAAACTATTATTCTCTGGTGACCACAGGACAACTGGACCGTGAGCTAGTGTCTGATTACAACATTACAATCATTGCCACTGACGAAGGCTCTCCACCTCTGTCCTCCTCTAAAAGTGTTCAGTTATCTGTAGCTGACATCAACGACAACCCACCTGTGTTTGAGGAACAGTCCTACAGCGCATATGTGAGTGAAAATAACAAACCTGGCTCCACTTTATGTTCCGTTACTGCTCGAGACTCCGACTGGAGACAAAACGGTACAGTGATTTATTCTCTGTTACCTGGTGAGGTGAACGGTGCCCCGGTGTCCTCCTATCTATCAGTGAACGGAGACACGGGGGTGATCCACGCTGTGAGGTCGTTTGATTATGAACAGTTGAGGAACTTTAAAGTCCACGTGATGGCCAGAGACAACGGTTCTCCTCCGTTCAGCAGCAACGTGACCATCAGTGTCTTCATATCAGATGTGAACGACAACTCTCCTCAGATACTGTATCCCGCCCCGGAGGGAAACTCCTTCATGACCGAACTGGTCCCTAAAGCTGCACACCGAGGCTCTCTGGTGTCCAAAGTGATAGCAGTGGACGCGGACTCCGGACAGAACGCCTGGCTGTCCTATCATATAGTTGCATCCACTGATCCGGGACTTTTCACTATTGGTGTCCACAGTGGAGAGATCAGGACACAGCGGGACATTTCTGAATCTGACAGTATGAAACAGAACCTTGTTGTGGCGGTGAAAGATAATGGACAGCCCTCTCTCTCTGCCACCTGCTCCATGTATTTAATTATTTCTGATAACTTGGCTGAGGTGACAGAACTGAAGGACATTGCTTATGATGAGAAGAATTCCAAACTGACCTCTTATCTGGTCATCGCACTGGTGTCTGTGTCGACTTTTTTCCTGACCTTCATCATCATCATCCTCGGTGTAAGGTTTTGTCGCAGGAGAAAGCCCAAACTGCTGTTTGATGGAGCAGTCGCCATCCCCAGTGCTTATATCCCTCCTAATTACGCAGATGTTGACAGCACAGGAACTTTACGCAGTGCTTACAATTATGACGCCTACCTGACAACAGGTTCTAGAACCAGTGACTTTAAGTTCGTGACATCTTACAATGACAACACACTGCCTGCTGACCAGACTCTAAGGAAAAGTCCCAGTGACTTTGCTGATATGTTTGGAGATGGTGATGCTTCTCCTGAGGTAGGGACACTTTTATACGAATATGCGAATTATGGGATTATGTCAAGCCAAAACCAGAACATGTTCTCGTCATCAAGACCCCCTCATGATTTTTCTGTATGACATTAGTGATGAATAAGCTGTAATCACATGGAGTCTGTTAATATCCTTATAATCACTTAATGTTATTACACCAGGACGTGTTAGTGTATTGATATTTTTGTCAAACCCTGACCTTTGATTCTCTTCTTTGAGTAAAACAAATAACTTGGTAACCGTACATTCTTTATGTTTAGTGTTGTAGAGGTTTCCTAACATAGACCTTTTATATAATTAGCAATACCTCAATATTTTACTTATGTCAGTGACTTCTCCACTCACTGATACAATAAAAATAATAATTTTAGTGCTCATCAACTGATTGCACCGTTCTTTATTAGATGTTTTAATATTTGGGAGGGATGTCTGTTGCTCATCCTTATTTCTCATAGTTTTCAAAATTCATGTATGATATTAATCATACCAATAAGACGTACGATTTGTTCAATTCCATTTACATAAAAAATAGACTTATTGTTAAAATACTTGTTAGCAAGCGATGCTTAAATGATAGTGCAACAAGTTTTGTACCGTTGTTTTGCATGATATAACTATACATGCTGTAACTGATGGCACTATAATTTAAGAAACAATTGTTAGAAAAATGAGTGTTGCTTTGCAAGTGGCATGGAAACGAGATTAATGGTAATATCCATGGCAATTTAAAAAGAAAGACTTTCTCATTCATTCTCTGAGTACAATTTGACTGTTAAATGTTTGAAAACATGAGGCTAAATTCTTGAGTTCTGTAATGTTAATGCTGCTTTTTGTTTACATAATATAAGAAAGACCGAAAAAAATGTTTCATAGCTAGGTGAAACTAAAATAGTTGGAGAATTATTTATTTGTGTAGTCATTCATTCCTTCATTTGTGTTTATTTTTCTGAAAATGGGTGCATTATTATAAACCTAAAACACATTGCACTGCCATACATTCACAAATACTCATGGTGTCAGTGTGTACCAAAAAAACAAGAAGGAATATTATCATCCACCCTTCGGTGCCGACATTCAGAGCCTGGTTTTGCTTTTGTACTTCATTTTCCTACACGCAGTGATATGACCACATATTACAGATTTGGTCTATTGAATTGAATCATTATTCTGACCTATTTTGACTCGTTTGGTAGCAACATACATTTTTCTCTCATGAACGATGGCATACGGTATATTTTTGTTGCACATCTACGGCCTTGCTTTATTTTTTCTCGCTTCTCGTCCTGTGTATGGAGACGTACGCTACTCTGTTCCAGAGGAAATAAAACGTGGATCTGTTCTCGGAAATATTGCAAAGGACCTGGGACTTGACTTAGGAATCTTATCGGCTCGGAACGCTCGTATTGATACAGAGGATAACGGTGTCAAATACTGCACTGTAAATTTAAATACTGGAGAACTGATTGTCCAAGAAAGGATTGACAGAGAAGGTCTTTGTGCGAAAAAATCATCGTGTGTTCTGAAGCAGGAACTTGTGCTGGAAAATCCGCTTGAGTTGCGCCGTATCAATATCCATGTTCAGGATATTAATGATAACTCGCCCCAGTTTAAAGCGGATTCACTTGAGATTGAAATTAGTGAATCGGCGGTCAGGGATGCGCGATTTCTTTTGGGAGAAGCGCACGATGGAGACATTGGAGAAAATGGTGTTCAAGGCTACTCACTTCAGCAAAATGAACATTTTAAACTCAATGTCAACACAAAAATAGGTGGAAGAAAATACTGTGAGTTAGTTTTAGACAAAGAGTTAGACAGAGAGGATAAAAAGGAGATTATCATGTTGCTTACGGCATTTGATGGTGGTTCTCCTCAGAGATCAGGCACTGTAGTCATACACATCACTGTGCTGGATGCTAATGATAATGCACCGGTGTTTAGCAAGATGGTCTATGAGGCCACTCTACCTGAGAACTCTCCTACTGATATATTAGTAATCACTGTCAGTGCCACTGATGTCGATGATGGTTTAAACAGTGAAATTACATACGCATTTGACCACGTTTCAGTCGAAAATAGCAACGTGTTTTCTTTACACCCTAAAACGGGAGAGGTACGAGTAGCTGGAGCCATTGATTTTGAGAAAGTCTCATCTTATGAAATGCAGATCAGTGCCAAAGACGGTCTGGGGTTAGTTTCATATGCAACGTTAATAATTGAAATTACTGATTTAAATGATAATGCGCCAGTTATTTCCCTGAAATCTCTGATTAACCATATACCCGAGAACTTGTCACCTGGTACAGAGGTGGGCATCATTAACGTACAGGACAAAGACTCTGAAAAAAACAGACAGGTCCGCTGCTCCATTCAGCAAAATGTCCCCTTTAAGTTAGTTCCTTCTATCAAAAACTATTACTCTCTGGTGACCACGGGACAATTGGACCGTGAACTAGTGTCTGATTACAATATTACTATCACTGCCACTGACGAAGGCTCTCCACCTCTATCCTCCTCTAAAAGTGTTCAGTTATCTGTAGCTGACATCAACGACAACCCACCTGTGTTTGAGGAACAGTCCTACAGCGCATATGTGAGTGAAAATAACAAACCTGGCTCCACTTTATGTTCCGTTAATGCTCGAGACTCCGACTGGAGACAAAACGGTACAGTGATTTATTCTCTGTTACCTGGTGAGGTGAACGGTGCCCCGGTGTCCTCCTATCTATCAGTGAACGGAGACACGGGGGTGATTCACGCTGTGAGGTCGTTTGATTATGAACAGTTGAGGAACTTTAAAGTCCACGTGATGGCCAGAGACAACGGTTCTCCTCCGCTCAGCAGCAACGTGACCGTCAGTGTCTTCATATCTGATGTGAACGACAACTCTCCTCAGATACTGTATCCCGCCCCGGAGGGAAACTCCTTCATGACCGAACTGGTCCCTAAAGCTGCACACCGAGGCTCTCTGGTGTCCAAAGTGATAGCAGTGGACGCGGACTCCGGACAGAACGCCTGGCTGTCCTATCACATAGTTACATCTACTGACCCGGGACTTTTCACTATTGGTGTCCACAGTGGAGAGATCAGGACACAGCGGGACACTTCTGAATCTGACAGTATGAAACAGAACCTTATTGTGGCGGTGAAAGATAACGGACAGCCCTCTCTCTCTGCCACCTGCTCCATGTATTTAATCATTTCTGATAACTTGGCTGAGGTGACAGAACTGAAGGACATTGCTTATGATGAGAAGAATTCCAAACTGACCTCTTATCTGATCATCGCACTGGTGTCTGTGTCGACTTTTTTCCTGACCTTCATCATCATCATCCTCGGTGTGAGGTTCTGTCGCAGGAGAAAGCCCAGACTGTTGTTTGACGGAGCAGTCGCCATCCCCAGCGCTTATCTCCCTCCTAATTACGCAGATGTTGACGGTACAGCAACTTTACGTAGTGCTTACAATTATGACGCCTACCTGACAACAGGTTCTAGAACCAGTGATTTTAAGTTCGTGACATCTTACAATGACAACACACTGCGTGCTGACCAGACTCTGAGGAAAAGTCTCAGTGACTTTGATGAGGTGTTTGGAGATTGTGATTCTTCACCTGAGGTAGGAGCAAGTGTGAATGTGAAATCAAATTGTCTTTTGTCCCTATAATGCACATCTTTTTTATGATGTTTTGTGGAACATGGTGAATTACACTTCTTTTGGTTTGTTTCCTTTTCTGTTTGTTTAATTTTAGAGGTCAAAGAAAGGTTCATAGTAAATTTTGTGAGAGCACGCATTTGCTTGACATTTACTTGTAAGTGGAGAGAGAGAGATTCTTATTTAATTTTTTGTCTTTTCAGTGAGAGTCTATTCCACATCAATGTCTGTATTTTCAATGAGAGTGGCAGCATTAATGTCCCTGTCCTTGTCACTGAACCAGAATTTTGATGTTGAAGTTTATTTTAAGGGGCAAGTCTGTCTTTGTATGATCATACATCTAAAGTGTTACTGACTGTAGTGACTTTTTGTGGAATGTAAACCTTCTCTTGGGTAAACAAGCATGGATTTTTCTCTCCTTACATATTCGCTTCCCATTAACTTAAAGCGCCACTTTTTGAGCCTAGTTTCACATGCATTCAGCACATTTTATCCATCTATTGTTTTGCTGTTATCTTTTAAAAATGCGTATGAAAGTTCCTCCATTATACTTCATTTTTTTCAAGTATTACATGAGCATTTACATTTTATGCACTTTGTTTCTTCTGTAATAACCATTTTATGTTCTTGATGAGCTGTGTATGTGGAATCGACCTGTAGTTTCTTGTAGCTATCCCTATCCACGTTTGAAGTATACCTTCTCTTCATCGCTCAATTATTATTTGTTTTGGAAATCAAGAGTTGTGTGCCTCTGTTCGTTTAACTTTGGTGTCTGTTATTGTGCAACGTTCATTTGAACCCATTAATAGCTAAAATTACTTACGTGCATTGATTATTTGTTAATTGGACGGCCAATAGCACTTCTTAGTTCAACTGATCAGTGTTTGTTTTTCAGTATTTTTCCACTACCGGATATATATTCGTCCCATTTGTTTTAAATTTTAAACTGAGGTTGTACACATGAACATTATTCCTTTCCTACACCAACGTAAAATACCTACATTGTCTGTATCTAACAGACACATCTTTGATTAGAGTTTAATTTTATAACTTGTTTGCCATTCAAGTGGAGCTGGAGTCAGAACTTTGCCTACAGAGGAGGGAGAATCTCATAGGTCTTGACAACTTTTCCTTCTCACTCTAAAGACATATGTTACTCAACATTCTCAATTGCTTTATTGGCACTTTTCCGATATTCGATTGGTAATTACCTCAGGAGGAGATATTACCCCGTAAAATACAGATGATAGGCATCTTTCTTAACACTCAAAATGGTAATGTATGGTTACTTCTTTTCACTTCTTTAAATTCTTATTAAAATACGGTTGTATTATTCTAGGTTAGGTCAAGCAATCCTTTTTTCCAGAAAAGTTGCATCACTAAACGCAACACTTAATTCTGGCACATGGTGTCACTATAGACCCGCAACGCACTCAAATGTTCAGTTTTCTTTGCACACCACCCATTATAGGGATTGCCCAGCCTTGCGTTACAGCCTTCAACAAAGACGATAAACCAACTGATCACAAAGCAAATAGACTGATAAATAGCTTTAATTAAATATTTAAAACGACATCTTGAATTTGTGTTGAGCTATTTTAAGATGATGGAGAGGCGACACGTTCTTTGGAGCTGCGGTTTTCTCTTTTGCTTTATCGTGGTGCAGTACGCACACGAAGACCTGGGCTATTCTGTGCAGGAGGAACTAAAACGCGGATCTGTTATTGGAAATATAGCTAAAGATCTCGGACTGGAGGCGGACAGACTGTCTGCTCGCAAAGCTCGTGTTTACATGGAAGGAAACGACAAACAGTACTGTGAGATTAACCTTCAAAATGGAGATTTGTTGGTTGCAGAAAGAATCGACAGGGAAGAGCATTGTGGAGAAAAACCTTCGTGTGTTCTGAAATTCGACTTGCTATTAGAGAATCCATTGGAGTTGAACCGGCTGTCTCTGCAGGTACAGGACATAAACGACAATGCACCAGTTTTCCCGAAGGATACAGTCAAGCTGGAAATCCACGAGTCAACCATCATAGGAACTAAGTTTCGCATTAATGCAGCCCATGATGCAGACATAGGAAAGAATTCTGTTGAAAGCTATATTTTGCTACAAAACCCTTACTTTGTGTTCAGTATTCAGACAACAATTGCTGGCAGTAAATATGGTGAGTTGGTTTTAAATAAGGAGTTAAACCGAGAGGAGTTACGAGAAATTGAATTATTGCTCACGGCCGTGGATGGTGGCTCTCCTCAGAGATCCGGGACGGTAGTGATACATGTCATTGTACTTGATGCTAACGATAACGCCCCAGTGTTTACTGAGGCTGTATATACAGCCACAATACCAGAAAACCCACCCATGAAAACCAAAGTTATCACTGTAACTGCAACAGATGCAGATGAAGGTGTCAATGGAGAGGTCACTTATGAATTTAGTCGACTATCTGATAAATCAAGAAAGCTTTTTTTACTGGATGACAAAACGGGGGAGATCATTGTGAACGGTCACATAGATTATGAAGAGGGACCAAAATATGTATTGAATATTGAGGCTAAAGATGGTTATGGGCTCTCTTCGGAAGCTAAAGTGATTATTGACATTTCTGATGTGAATGACAACGCTCCAGTGATATACATAAATTCGCTGTTCAACCCCATACCAGAGAACGTGTCACCTAATACAGAGGTGGGTCTCATTAATGTGCAAGACAGAGACTCAGAAAAAAACAGACTGGTCCGCTGCTCAATTCAACAAAATGTCCCCTTTAAGTTGGTTCCTTCTATCAAAAACTATTATTCTCTGGTGACCACAGGACAACTGGACCGTGAACTAGTGTCTGATTACAACATTACAATCACTGCCACTGACGAGGGCTCTCCACCTCTGTCCTCCTCTAAAAGTGTTCAGTTATCTGTAGCTGACATCAACGACAACCCACCTGTGTTTGAGGAACAGTCCTACAGCGCATATGTGAGTGAAAATAACAAACCTGGCTTCACTTTATGTTCCGTTACTGCTCGAGACTCCGACTGGAGACAAAACGGTACAGTGATTTATTCTCTGTTACCTGGTGAGGTGAACGGTGCCCCGGTGTCCTCCTATCTATCAGTGAACGGAGATACGGGGGTGATCCACGCTGTGAGGTCGTTTGATTATGAACAATTGAGGAACTTTGAAGTCCACGTGATGGCCAGAGACAACGGTTCTCCTCCTCTCAGCAGCAACGTGACCGTCAGTGTCTTTATATCTGATGTGAACGACAACTCTCCTCAGATACTGTATCCCGCCCCGGAGGGAAAATAACGGACAGCCCTCTCTCTCTGCCACCTGCTCCATATATTTAATTATTTCTGATAACTTGGCTGATGTGACAGAACTGAAGGATATTGCTTATGATGAGAAGAATTCCAAACTGACCTCTTATCTGATCATCGCACTGGTGTCTGTGTCGACTTTTTTCCTGACCTTCATCATCATCGCCCTCGGTGTGAGGTTTTGTCGCAAGAGAAAGCCCAGACTGTTGTTTGACGGAGCAGTCGCCATCCCCAGCGCTTATCTCCCTCCTAATTACGCAGATGTTGACGGCACAGGAACTTTACGCAGTGCTTACAATTATGACGCCTACCTGACAACAGGTTCTAGAACCAGTGATTTTAAGTTCGTGACATCTTACAATGACAACACGCTGCCTGCTGACCAGACTCTGACGAAAAGTCTCAGTGACTTTGCTGAGGTGTTTGGAGACGGTGATGCTTCACCTGAGGTAGGAACAGTTGTCATAAAGCTGTTAACCTACGCCATCCTTAAGGCATTTATACTCTCCTTACCTCCTTTGTTGTTATTTTTTTCATACAATGTGTGATGAATTTTCTTTTAGATTATCACTCCACTTTATTAATAAATGCAGCCTTTGTGCTCTAGTCACATTGATTTATATACCTTCATTTTTCTATTGCGATGCATGTCATAGCAAACGTGTGTTTTAACTTGACGGTCGGGGTTGCATTCCTATTGTGGAATTCGCCACAATAGTTTACATGTCAATGTCTGATTGGTAAGACACTTGACCTCGCGTTTCTGTGTGTGGATGACAAAACTGTATTGTAAAGCAGCTTTGAGTTGATCAAGAGTTCAGACTAACTTAGCTATGGAAGAACACAGATACTTGTCATTGGGGAGAAATACGATCTTTCCTCTTTTCTTTTTAACACAGTTTCGCGCAGCATCTGTTTGTGTAAGTTAAAGTTAGTGTGACAGCTTTAGTGCCTCTGTCCTTGGTCCTTAAATCTCCGCCATTTTGCCGTTGTGGTTTGTTTTGCAGAAGCAACTCAACTCAGTTTTCTACTTTATAAGGCATCATGAAACGTATTGTATTATTTTAAAACGTTTTGCTGTTGTTTTTCTTCATCAAAATTGCTGTCCGAAACACATTTGTCGATTTCTCTCAAGAAAACTGAAACATTTTTACACAAATCATCGCTGTCTTTGCTTTCACGGCTTCTGTGTCTCTGTCCTTGGTGCTGAATCTCACTTAAGCCTTTTGCTTCGTTTTCTTGGCAACTTTACTCGCTGCCCTATTGTTGATATTACTAAATAATTTAAATACCCAATTTAAAGTAAAGCAGGATTTGCTTATAGTATAGATATAAGTATACAAGGTTAGGCAATATATGACCCATGTACAAGTTCCAGGTGCTATGTCTTCTAGCGTCTTCTTAAGCCAATGTCATATATTTTCTTCTGACGTTGCTGCATGTAATAATAGATAGTGATTGGTCTCCTGGTTGACACATTCCCCATCATTACACTTTTAAGGCAGGATCCTGTTTTAATTTGTGTAGCACATTTGACTGTGGTGTTATTTTCAAACACACATTTGGTGTGGGGGTCATTTAGGTGTAAATACAAATTAACCACATTTATTTTTTTTCTGATCAATATTAGTTTAATTTCTTGTTCATTAGCTTCTGTGTAGAACTATGTGTTTATGGTAATGACTGCTATTTGTTCTAGTTAAGGAATATTTTTCCACATAAAATACTGGTTTATTTGGCTTTGGGGCAGAATTGTGTTATTTTTTTTATTTTTTTTTTTTATTTCCAGATTTACCAACTTTTCTGGTTGCAGGGTGCTAATTTAAGGTTTGAGTTTTAGACTTAGTAGTATGTTTGAAAGCACAGTTCAGTGTGCAACAGACCGTCCTTACTCACTACATCAAATTGCATACGCTTTGAGAGTCTAAAAATCTAGTAAAAATTACAAAGTGCTGAGTATTTTAAATTTTTTTTCACAGCTGCAAAATAAGGCAAAGATGCACACATAGCCTAAATTATGACCATGATTTCATCAATTGTGACAAAAGATTTTGGACATTAGCTTTCTTGGATATTTAAGATCTTATGGAAAGTCCCACTTCTACTTTTCACACTCTGTACAGAAACTCCCATCATGTTATACTTAACAAATACTCATGGTGTCAGTATCTACCAGTAAATACTAAGTAATTCTCCATCCTTTCTTGTCAAAGAATATAGAGTGTGATGGCTTTGCGCTCTAGTTAAAAACTAAAACGCTGCTGTGTGTTTGTCTGCCTTTTTACGTTTTCTGGAACAATTCACTGACGCAACACTAAAATTACAACCTGGATATATGCTCTTTTTCCTAACAGCAATGACTAACGGTATATTTTCGCTGCACCACGGCCTTCCTTTGATTTTTCTGGCTTTCCTCTTCGTCTATGGAGACGTGAGCTATTCTATTCCGGAAGAAATGAAACGTGGATCTGTGATCGGAAATGTTGCAAAAGATCTGGGCCTTGATTTGGGCAGACTGTCAGCTCGAAAAGCTCGTATTGATACTGAGGATAACGGTGGTAAATATTGCAATATAAACCTCAGTAATGGAGACCTGATTATACAAGAACGGATTGACAGAGAAGGGCTTTGTGCGAAAAGGGCATTGTGTGTTCTGAAACAGGAACTTGTGCTGGAAATTCCATTAGAGCTGCACCGTATTAATATCCATGTTCAGGATGTAAATGACAATGCTCCGCAGTTTAAAGAAGATTCGCTTAAGATTGAAATTCAGGAATCTTCAGTCAAGGGTGCCCGTTTCTTGCTGGATGAGGCGCAAGATGGAGACATCGGGGAAAATGCTGTCCAGGGTTACTCACTGCAGCAGAATAATCACTTTAGTTTAAATGTTAAGTCAAAGGGCAATGGGAGAAAATATGGTGAATTAGTCTTAGACAAAGAATTAGACAGAGAAGACAAAAAAGAGATTATGCTTTTGCTTACTGCGTTTGATGGTGGCTCTCCTCAGAGATCAGGCACTGTAGTCATACACATCACTGTGCTGGATGCTAATGATAATGCACCGGTGTTTAGCAAGACGGTCTATAAAGCTACTCTCCCTGAAAACTCCCCTTTGGATACACATGTCATCACAGTAAGTGCAGTTGATTCAGACGAGGGTGTGAACGCTGAAGTTACGTATGGATTTGATGAAAACCAAGTTTTCTCGTTAAACCCTAAAACCGGTGATGTTATAGTTGCTGGACGTATTGACTATGAAAAGGAGTCTTTGTATGAAATGCAGATTAGCGCCAAAGATGGTCTAGGATTGGCGTCATATGCAACCCTAATAATTGAAATTACTGATATAAATGACAATGTTCCAGTTATACACCTAAAATCACTGTATAACCCTGTACCTGAGAACGTGTTACCTGGTACAGAGGTGGGCATCATTAACGTCCAGGACAGAGACTCAGATAAAAACAGACAGGTCCACTGCTCCATTCAGCAAAATGTCCCCTTTAAATTAGTTACTTCCGTTAAAAACTATTATTCTCTGGTGACCACAGGACAACTGGACCGTGAATTAGTGTCTGATTACAACATAACAATCACTGCCACTGACGAGGGCTCTCCACCTCTGTCCTCCTCTAAAAGTGTTCAGTTATCTGTAGCTGACATCAACGACAACCCACCTGTGTTTGAGGAACAGTCCTACAGCGCATATGTGAGTGAAAATAACAAACCTGGCTCCACTTTATGTTCCGTTACTGCTCGAGACTCCGACTGGAGACAAAGCGGTACAGTGATTTATTCTCTGTTACCTGGTGAGGTGAACGGTGCCCCGGTGTCCTCCTATCTATCAGTGAACGGAGACACGGGGGTGATCCACGCTGTGAGGTCGTTTGATTATGAACAGTTGAGGAACTTTAAAGTCCACGTGATGGCCAGAGACAACGGTTCTCCTCCGCTCAGCAGCAACGTGACCGTCAGTGTCTTCATATCTGATGTGAACGACAACTCTCCTCAGATACTGTATCCCGCCCCGGAGGGAAACTCCTTCATGACCGAACTGGTCCCTAAAGCTGCACACCGAGGCTCTCTGGTGTCCAAAGTGATAGCAGTGGACGCGGACTCCGGACAGAACGCCTGGCTGTCCTATCACATAGTTACATCTACTGACCCGGGACTTTTCACTATTGGTGTCCACAGTGGAGAGATCAGGACACAGCGGGACATTTCTGAATCTGACAGTATGAAACAGAACCTTATTGTGGCGGTGAAAGATAACGGACAGCCCTCTCTCTCTGCCACCTGCTCCATGTATTTAATTATTTCTGATAACTTGGCTGAGGTGACAGAACTGAAGGACATTTCTTATGATGAGAAGAATTCCAAACTGACCTCTTATCTGATCATCGCGCTGGTGTCTGTGTCCACTTTTTTCCTGACTTTCATCATCATCATCCTCGGTGTGAGGTTTTGTCGCAGGAGAAAGCCCAGACTGTTGTTTGACGGAGCAGTCGCCATCCCCAGCGCTTATCTCCCTCCCAATTACGCAGATGTTGATGGCTCAGGAACTTTACACAGCACTTACAATTATGACGGCTACCTGACAACAGGTTCTAGAACCAGTGACTTTAAGTTCGTGACATCTTACAATGACAACACACTGCCTGCTGGCCAGACTCTAAGGAAAAGTCCCAGTGACTTTGCTAAGGTGTTTGAAGATTTTGATGCTTCTCCTGAGGTAGGAATGGTTTATATGTGTTACCTGTTTATTTTATTGTCTATTTCCACCTCTCAAAAGTCTATATCCTTAGAGTAAAGTGTGTTTTCTTTCTTGCCTCTGTTCTTGCAGTGCAGATGTTTCATAAGCGTTCATCGTGTCTCTGTCCTGTGTGCTGAAATTTGTTATACTGTCGTGTAAACCATAGCTATCTTTTTTGTTGTTGTTGTTGTCAAAGCCTTTATATCACTGTTGTTTTTCAGTTTGGTTTTCTAATGCAGCTGAATGATTTCAGAATTTTAGATAATACATACAAGACAGTAACCTCGTTCTTTCTTTCCAAATAAGTTTAGTTACAGTTGATAAGTGACGTCCGATTGTAACGCGTTCAAAATGCCTTACAAAACCACATCGACACCAGGGCTGTCTCTCCTCTTGTTTTATTGAATGAGCCTGCAATGACACATGTGACAGGACAGCATCAGTTTCATTCCTCCTTTCGACTGCTGCGAGGTATGAATAAAATAATGTAAAACAGATACAACATAATATTGTGTGAGGAAAATTTAAAATAAAATAAATACGCTTTGTCCCACATGTGTGCTCATCACAAGAGGACATTGAACCTCATGCAGTAAGTTTCAGACTGCAACTTTACGCTAACAGCAACACACTAAGCAAAGACAGTAAACTAAATCAGAGCCTTAAAGTGTGAACTTTGTCTTTGCATGTCATAAACATCGTATTATTTTTTTCTGAAAATACTGTCACATTATGGTGCATTCGACATCAGGACAAAGTTTAGTCAGCTTATACTACATTAAGTACCGCTCTCATTCATCTCCGACACATGAGAGTGTCTTATGCGCACGTACGTTCACAGGTGAATTGCAACCCACAATAGCAGACAAAAAACATTAAAGCAAGAAGAGCAAACCCTTCTGCCAGAGTAGGAAATGTCATTGTAACAACATCAACATAACAACAGATCCATGCACATAAAAAATTAATAAATTACTAATTACTAAATTACTAAATTACTAATTACTAATTACTAAATAAATTAATTAAAAATAAACACACACCCCTCTCCTAAATGACAGATGGTATGTCCCTGTTTTAGACTCACTCACAGTACAGGAGCTTAAAGTTAGCTGGGGTACAAAACATTTCATTACACAATTAACCTATTACCAGTAGACTTATTAGGTCTTATTAGTTTAGTTACTAGTTATTAGTTCACTATTTACTTCTGATTTATCTGTTACTTAAAAGTTAACAGGATCACGTCAACATGTGGTCACAAGTAAGATAAATTACTAATTATCTGACAATATGTTTACTCTGTCTGTTGAGAGTCAACTATCCTATAATTGACACTCAACAGACTATGGAATACATGCATCTCTAAATGTCAGTCAGGGCAGTATAATTAAAATTAAAAGGTGTTAAAAACAGTAGTTATCAGTAAGTGTCAACTGATGACATGTTGACATGATACCAGAATAATTGAATAATTGTCATCCATTTTCTGTCACAGCGTTTTTTTTATCTTCCTTTAGATGTTTTTTCTTTTTAATAACAATTTAGAAATTACAAGACATGCATCTGCCCGACGACAGTTTATCTTGTATTCGTTTATTCTGCCTATGTAATTTAACTTTGTAGTCATAAACTAGTGTGTATTTACGTCTTGTTGAATTTCCTCTCAATCGGCAGGTGTTTTTCATGTTGTTTTTGCAGTCTGAATTTAAACAAAGTTGTGGTTTAAAGGTTTCATACATATTATCTCTTCTATGGTGAACTTGCACATGCTGATGGCCAATGTAGGATCTTGAGTAATGTCATGACCAAAACAGCCCTGTTAAAAAACAGTGTTGTCCTCATGCCTTTATGCAGTATAGGTTAAATTCATAATGGTTTAAAGTTTTACTGTCCAAACAAACCCATATTGCATTCTTCTTCAGACAAATTTCTTGTTGTAACACAGAAGCAAAATAAAAATCTCACAGTGTGAGAATTAACACATGGCACTTCCTCTACATACAGTAGATACATTTAAATCATTCTGTAAACACAACTCCTTCTATTATTAAAGTGGTTTAAACTGATGCACATTTGACGGAGGTATTGTCATTTTGATTTAAATTAAAACATGGACGCAGCTGTAGCTAAATACAGCAGTTCTCTTTCATCATATATGCATGTTTGTACTTTTAAACCGTGAGCTCCAGAGAAAGAACATCCGGGCCTAATTTGAAATGTCTGAATTTTACTGCGCTACCATGTCAACTCAGCGTAACAGAAATTGTATTATTATTATTTTTTTAAATAATAATGCAATGTTGCAGAATATTATAACATACAGTATATGATACATTTACACATGGGATGTAGGTATTGCTTTTTTGTATATATGCAGATATCAGGTTTATAACTGAGGGCTATGCAATGTCAGGTAAAATTATATTAGAATGTTTAAGTGTAGGGACATATGTTCAAATGTCTATACTGTCTTTATCTTGATGCGGCTTTTTGTAAATAAACTAAATACATAAGAGATTGTATGTGGAACAGTATCTCAGTGGTTCCTTGGCTAAACACCACAGTTAATTTATTTTGTTTTTTTATTACGAATAGTGTGTGCATTTTTGCAGACTACAAGTAATTCTAATATTTCTTCGCTTCGATGTTTTTGAATTTGTGTAATTTATACAGTAAACTCACGGTGTCGCTGTACACCAGCCTTACGATATCAGAATTCATCTATCCTTTGTGCACAGACCTTCTTAAACTCTCGGTGACGGGATAACAGATTAACATCGTCACTCTAATTTGGTGTAGCTTCGAGGCATTTGTGGTAAAATTGAATTATAGACGATGGCTTCAAAGTCAACCTTGTTTCAGCGGCGCTGTTTCTATTTCCTCCTCCTCTTTTTCTGTATCGCGCATGGAGACATGAGCTTTTCTTTTCCAGAGGAGATGAAACGAGGATTCGTTATTGGAAATATAGCAAAGGATCTCGGGCTCAAAACGGGTGAACTCGCAAACAGGAGAGCCCGCATTGACACTGATGGGACTGATAAACGTTACTGTGACATAAACCTGAGCAGCGGAGAACTGATTGTGGCAGACAGGATTGACCGAGAGAGGCTCTGTGGAGAAAAGGCTTCGTGTATCATAAAGTACGAGCTTGTGCTGGAGAATCCACTAGAGCTCCACCGGATTAATCTTCACATTCAAGATATTAATGATAACTCCCCACAATTTAATGACGACTCTGTTGATCTAGAAATTCAAGAATCCACATTCAGGGGAGCTCGTTTTGTGATAGGGGAGGCGCACGATGCGGATGTGGGACAAAATTCTGTTCAACAGTACAGCCTTAAGAAGAATGATCATTTTATTTTGGCTGCTAATGGAAACACAGTCGAGCTTGTTCTTGATAAAGAACTCGATCGTGAAAAACAAGGGGATATTAATTTGCTTCTTACAGTTCTAGATGGTGGTTCTCCTCAGAGATCAGGTACCTTAGTCATACACGTCAATGTGCTGGACGCTAATGATAATTCTCCAGTGTTCAGTCAGGCCGTTTATAAAGCCAGTTTGCCTGAAAACTCTCCTGTAGACACTATAGTGGTCACAGTAAGTGCGACTGATGCAGACGAGGGAGTCAATGGAGATGTGACTTATGACTTTGAACATGTAACTGAGGACATGAAGAAGATCTTTAGTATTGACCGTAAATTAGGTGAAATACGAGTAACTGGTGATGTTGACTATGAAGCTACTACATCATTTGAAATACGCGTTAAGGCAAAAGATGGGTTAGGACTTTCTTCTTATTCAAAGGTAATAATTTCTATTACTGATGTGAATGACAACGCCCCTATAGTTAGTGTAAAATCTCTGACTAACCCCATACCAGAGGACACCACACCTGGTACAGAGGTGGGCGTTATTAATGTGCAGGACAGAGACTCAGAAAACAACAGACAGGTCCGCTGCTCCATTCAACAAAATGTCCCCTTTAAGTTAGTTCCTTCCATTAAAAACTATTATTCTCTGGTGACCACAGGACAACTGGACCGTGAGCTAGTGTCTGATTACAAGTGATAGCAGTGGACGCGGACTCCGGACAGAACGCCTGGCTGTCCTATCATATAGTTACATCTACTGACCCGGGACTTTTCACTATTGGTGTTCATAGTGGAGAGATCAGGACACAGCGGGACATTTCTGAATCTGACAGCACGAAACAGAACCTTATTGTGACGGTGAAAGATAACGGACAGCCCTCTCTCTCTGCCACCTGCTCCATGTATTTAATTATTTCTGATAACTTGGCTGAGGTGACAGAACTGAAGGACATTGCTTATGATGAGAAGAATTCCAAACTGACCTCTTATCTGATCATCGCACTGGTGTCTGTGTCGACTTTTTTCCTGACCTTCATCATCATCGTCCTCGGTGTGAGGTTCTGTCGCAGGAGTAAGCCCAGACTGTTGTTTGATGGAGCAGTCGCCATCCCCAGCGCTTATCTCCCTCCTAATTACGCAGATGTTGATGGTACAGGAACTTTACGCAGTGCTTACAATTATGACGCCTACCTGACAACAGGTTCTAGAACCAGTGACTTTAAGTTCGTGACATCTTACAATGACAACACACTGCCTGCTGACCAGACTCTAAGGAAAAGTCCCAGTGACTTTGCTGACGTCTTTGGAGACTGTGATTCTTCACCTGAGGTAGGAATAGGTATGGTGTAATGTTTCGATATTATTATATTTCCATCTAGAAAAAGCCGATGTCCTTAGAGTAAAGTTGTCTTTGTTCTTGATGAGCAGGAAGGTGTTCCTTGTGTCTCTGTCCTTGGTGTTGAACTTTACTATTCATCCTCTGTACTTTTGAGTGCAACATAGCCATCTGCTCTGAAATTGCCAAGCTTTTATATCACAGTTGCATGATTGTTTTCTGGGTCAGACTCTGACTAAATTGTCCAGTGTAGTTTGCTGTTGTAGTTGAATACTTTTAGTGTAAAGAATTGTTTTATTGAAGCAGGTGCCGATCTAGTGTATGCCTATTTCACCTTGGGAGCTCCGATTAGAAGCAATGATGATATGGACTCAGCATGGGTATCCAACAGTTTACTGAGATTGAGTATATGATGTGGTTTCTGCAATACAAAAAAAACAATACAAAATAAGGTACAACCAATAGTGAAATAACTGATAAATAACAAATGCTGTTGTTAAATAACTCTTATACAGGTGAATAAACTAGTGAACAACTCAGGAACTTCCCTTTGATAAATAATATAATCTGCAATACAAAGGAAGCGTATACAGTATTATACAACAAGGGAGTTGCCATGAACACAAATGTTATCAAGGCGTAACAAATACAGACAACAAATAAAGGATGTGTCAGAATTAGCATAAGGCTCACAAACAAAATACACATGTGATCAAACAAATGTTACCTGTCAGATCCTAAGATGTAACACGTGTAAATGACATCATAAACCTTAGCAGTTTGACAATTCTAACAATTACAAACACTTACTTTGTCAGTAAGGCATATCATGTCTCATCTCAGCATGAAGCTGTGACAACATGCTCACAGAGTAGCTAAGGACCCAACAGAATTTAAGGCTGCCCTCACTGTGCCTGACTGGGAATTTGGGACATTAGAATTTGAGCTAATGCATAAGAATATAGTAACCTGCAAATAGAAAGTAGTCTTTCTTTCTTTCCAAATACAAAGCTCTGCCTTATGCTGATGGTCAATGTAGGATCTTATTTAATGTCATAACAAAAACAGCCGTGTTAAAACAGTGTTGTCATCATGCTTGATGCAGTATAAATTAATTTCATAATCCTCTAAATGTTTACTCTCCATACAAACCCATATCTCATTCACCTTCTTCAGGTGAATGAGATATCTTGTTATAACACAGCAGCAAACATGATAAGTGTAACGCAGAGCACTTACGTAGCTACTGTACATATTAATCATCCTGTAAGCACAAGTGCTTATATTATTAAGCTGATGTGAACTGATGCACAGTTGAGGGGGGAATTTTCCTTTTGATTTAAATTAAAAAGTGGACACAGTTATAGGTAATAAAGGAGATCTCATCCATCATTGCATGCATGTTTGTACTTTTAAAATGTGAGCTCCAGAGAAAGAACATCCAGACCTAATTTGAAATGTCTGAATTTTACTGTGCTAACATGTCAGCTCAGCCTAACAAAACCAAAGAACTGCTTTCCAAGATCACATATAATATTGAGTAGAGCCAGGTCCTCTGATGAAGAAATTGTATTATTATTATTATTAATTTTAATAATAATGCATTGTTGAATATTACAATATATATGATAAATATGCAGTTGGGATGTAGGTATTGCCTTTTTTGTATATAAAAAAAATCTGGTTTAACACTGATGATTTTTCAATGGTAGGTAAAATTATATTAGAATGTTTAAATATGGGAACATTCGTTCAAATGTCTGTACTCTCTTTATCTTGATGCGGCTTTTTGTAAATACACTAAATACATTACATATGGTATGGGGACCAGTATCTCAATGGTTCCTTGGCTATACCACAGTTAATCTAATGTGTTTTTTTTATTAGGAATAGTGTGTAATTTTTTGAAGACTACAAGTAATTCTAACAGTATTTCTTTCCTTTGAAGTTTTTATATTAGTGTAATTTATACACTAAACTCACGGTGTCGCTGTACACCAGCCTTACGATATCAGAATCCATCTATCCTTTGTGCACAGACCTTCTTAAACTCTCTGTGACAGGATAACAGATCAACACCGTCAGGTTAATTCGGTGTGACTTCGAGGCATTTGTGGTAAAATTGAATTATATCGATTCTGCTGCGTGTTCATGTTTAATGATGGCTTCAAAGTCAACCTTGTTTCAGCAGTGCTGCTTCTATTTCCTCCTCCTCTTTATCCGTACAGCGCATGGAGACATGAGCTTTTCTTTTCCAGAGGAGATGAAACGGGGATTCGTTATTGGAAATATAGCAAAGGATCTCGGGCTGGAAACGGGCGCACTTGCTAACAGAAGAACCCGCATTGACACTGATGGGACTGATAAACGTTACTGTGACATAAACCTGAGCAGCGGAGAACTGATTGTGGCAGACAGGATTGACCGAGAGAGGCTCTGTGGAGAAAAGGCTTCGTGTATCATAAAGTACGAGCTTGTGTTGGAGAAACCACTTGAGCTCCACCGGATTAATCTTCACATTCAAGATATTAATGATAACTCCCCACAATTTAATGACGTCTCTATCGATCTAGAAATTCGGGAATCCACAGACAGGGGAGCTCGTTTTGTAATAGGGGAGGCGCACGATGCGGATGTGGGACAAAATTCTGTTCAACAGTACAGCCTTAAGAAGAATGATCATTTTATTTTGGCTGCTAATGGAAACACAATCGAGCTTGTTCTTGATAAAGAACTCGATCGTGAAAAACAAGGGGATATTAATTTGCTTCTTACAGCTCTAGATGGTGGTTCTCCTCAGAGATCAGGTACCTTAGTCATACACGTCAATGTGCTAGACGCTAATGATAATTCTCCAGTGTTCAGTCAGGCCGTTTATAAAGCCAGTTTGCCTGAAAACTCTCCTGTAGATACTATAGTGGTCACAGTAAGTGCGACTGATGCAGACGAGGGAGTCAATGGAGATGTGACTTATGACTTTGAACATGTAACTGAGGACTTGAAGAAGATCTTTAGTATTGACCGTAAATTAGGTGAAATACGAGTAACTGGTGATGTTGACTATGAAGCTACTACATCATTTGAAATACGCGTTAAAGCAAAAGATGGGTTAGGACTTTCTTCTTATTCAAAGGTAATAATTTCTATTACTGATGTAAATGACAACGCCCCTATAGTTAGTGTAAAATCTCTGACTAACCCCATACCTGAGGACACCACACCTGGTACAGAGGTGGGCGTTATTAATGTCCAGGACAGAGACTCAGAAAACAACAGAAATGTCCGCTGCTCCATTCAACAAAATGTCCCCTTTAAGTTGGTTCCTTCAATCAAAAACTATTATTCTCTGGTGACCACAGGACAACTGGACCGCGAATTAGTGTCTGATTACAACATAACAATCACTGCCACTGACGAGGGCTCTCCACCTCTGTCCTCCTCTAAAAGTGTTCAGTTATCTGTAGCTGACATCAACGACAACCCACCTGTGTTTGAGGAACAGTCCTACAGCGCATATGTGAGTGAAAATAACAAACCTGGCTCCACTTTATGTTCCGTTACTGCTCGAGACTCCGACTGGAGACAAAACGGTACAGTGATTTATTCTCTGTTACCTGGTGAGGTGAACGGTGCCCCGGTGTCCTCCTATCTATCAGTGAACGGAGACACGGGGGTGATCCACGCTGTGAGGTCGTTTGATTATGAACAGTTGAGGAACTTTAAAGTCCACGTGATGGCCAGAGACAACGGTTCTCCTCCGCTCAGCAGCAACGTGACCGTCAGTGTCTTCATATCTGATGTGAACGACAACTCTCCTCAGATACTGTATCCCGCCCCGGAGGGAAACTCCTTCATGACCGAACTGGTCCCTAAAGCTGCACACGGAGGCTCTCTGGTGTCCAAAGTGATAGCAGTGGACGCGGACTCCGGACAGAACGCCTGGCTGTCCTATCACATAGTTACATCTACTGACCCGGGACTTTTCACTATTGGTGTCCACAGTGGAGAGATCAGGACACAGCGGGACATTTCTGAATCTGACAGCATGAAACAGAACCTTATTGTGGCGGTGAAAGATAACGGACAGCCCTCTCTCTCTGCCACCTGCTCTATGCATTTAATTATTTCTGATAACTTGGCTGAGGTGACAGAACTGAAGGATATTTCTTATGATGAGAAGAATTCCAAACTGACCTCTTATCTGATCATCGCGCTGGTGTCTGTGTCCACTTTTTTCCTTACCTTCATCATCATCGTCCTCGGCGTGAGGTTTTGTCGCAGGAGAAAGCCCAGACTGTTGTTTGATGGAGCAGTCGCCATCCCCAGCGCTTATCTTCCTCCTAATTACGCAGATGTTGATGGCACAGGAACTTTACGCAGTGCTTACAATTATGACGCCTACCTGACAACAGGTTCTAGAACCAGTGACTTTAAGTTCGTGACATCTTACAATGACAACACACTGCCTGCTGACCAGACTCTAAGGAAAAGTCCCAGTGACTTTGCTGACGTCTTTGGAGATTTGGAAAGTTGTTCAGAGGTATGAGCACCAACTGCATCGTATTTGTAAAAACAACTGAAAAAAAACTGTAAAATGTTTTACATTTCATATTTCATTTTGAAATAATTAAAAATGTAATTCATATGTATATCCTAAAACCAAAGTATTTTTTTGCCCCAGATGTCATGCGTAATAATGGCTTTAAGTGCCTAACAGCACTTTTCTGTCCATTTGTCCCTTTTGTGCAACACCATCTGTTTAAAAAGGCATGTTGCACAATGTTTTGACATGTATTTGGCCATTTTCGAGTTTCTTTTTTCATCTTTGCAATTGTGATTACTTAGATTTCATATAAATTAAATGTTTTATTTTTAATTTAGTGTTCATGCTAGGGTTTGTGAGCTTCAAACATGTTGCATATGGAAGCGTTATGGTATCGTTATCTCAGAAATATTTTGTTTATTATTCCATTTAGAAACTCAGTGTCTCTATTAATTTGCTTCTGACATTGAAAGGAAGTGAGAAAGACAGTTGTGATTTTAATTTTAATAATTTTTTCCTGCACTGATATTTAATTCTATCTTCACTTTTCATTGATATAATCAATGAATCATAATCAGTAACACTAACACCACTACCAACGATGTAACATGAACTCGTTGAAATTTTAAACTAGAGGATTTAATTTGTTTTAAAGGAATGCTACATTTCCATTGAATGATTTACAGTGTTTGTGGGAGTGCATCACTCATTCATATCCGTGATTTCTGATTTATTTTATTGGATTTCTTTAGTGGTTTAAAAGTTGGTTTACTATGATTGGTGTGTTAGAAGTAATCTTGTGAGTTTCATCTGACAGTCTTTGGCAGGGGACACTCCCTCTCAGTGGCAGCTGACAGGGAGACTCTTCTGAGTTCAGTTTGCTTTGAAGGTGCTGTTAAAATAAATTTTTGATGGACTTAATTAAGGTGCTTACATTATTACAATTCTTGGATTTTCTGCATGCGAAGCAGGCGTGGTGGTTTTCACTGTATGCTAAGATGAATACTGACAGGTTTTCATACATGTATAAATTCTATTTGGTGTAAAATTGCAACACTAATGCCTTAGACAGAAGTACCTGCAGCAACATGACTAAATCTAAACTGACATAAATCCAGGAAATATATGATATATTGACTGAAGGTTTAATGCTGGTCTCAACATTTAAATCATTACACCTCGTTGCTGATTGAGGCTTCATTTTTTGAGATATTTGTTTTAAGTTATACCTCTTCTGTCCAGTGCAGTAGGAAAAACAGATGATTTTTTATTTTTATTTTAAGCTTTATCTGAAGCTACATATGGCAAATAATCAATGTTTGATAATCTGTCAATTGCCTGATTAATCTCACTGCCCTGTAAAATATAATTTATGTTTCAAACAGGCAAGATAAGTCATTTTAATAGAATGAGGTATCTTCCTAACTGTACACTAATTGTGATTATAACAGTTCTTTTTGGGTTTTAGCTGGAAACTGACTGGGTTATTGTCTGAAAAGTTGATTAACGTCATCTGCATGTAGCCATGTTGAGGTGAACATGAGACAACTCAACAAAACATCAAATTAAAATGTATTAGGAATAACTTAATTCATGTAAAATAGATTATTGAAAGTAAATCCTAGCTATAATGTTTATCAGTATGGATGTCATGCCCACCGTTAAACTTGAGTGTTCACTGTTTGTTTCCTGAGTATTCACTGATTTGAACCTTAATTTTTGATATAAATATTTACATCATACATTTGTGGAATGTACAGAGGTTATGATAAACAAACTACCCACTTGAGCTGTAATTTTAATTTATTAGTGTTTCGTTGAATATAACTCACGGTGGCGCTGTGCACCAGGGTTATGGCATTTAACTTAATATCCTTGGGCGAGGACAGGGATACTTGTGCTCTAATACGCCTACTGAAATCGCATGTTGTTCATCATATGGAGTGGAATCGTTTATGTTCTCTTTATTCCTTCAGTCAGCAACACATATATTGATAATGAATTCGGAAATGGTCTGGTTTCATCCTCGCTTCCTCTGTCTCCTCCTTCCCTTTTCGCATATTGCGCATGGAGACATGAGCGTTTCTTTTCCAGAGGAGACGAAACAAGGCTCTGTTATTGGGAATATAGCAAAGGATCTCGGACTGGAAACGGGCGCACTTGCTAACAGGAGAGCCCGCATTGACACTGATGGGACTGATAAACGTTACTGTGACATAAACCTGAGCAGCGGAGAACTGATTGTGGCAGACAGGATTGACCGAGAGAGGCTTTGTGGAGAAAAGGCTTCGTGTATCATAAAGTACGAGCTTGTGCTGGAGAATCCACTTGAGCTCCACCGGATTAATCTTCACATTCAAGATATTAATGATAACTCCCCACAATTTAATGACGACTCTATCGATCTAGAAATTCAAGAATCCACATTCAGGGGAGCTCGTTTTGTGATCGAGGAGGCGCACGATGCGGATGTGGGACAAAATTCTGTTCAACAGTACAGCCTTAAGAAGAATGATCATTTTATTTTGGCTGCTAATGGAAACACAATTGAGCTTGTTCTTGATAAAGAGCTCGATCGTGAAAAACAAGGGGAAATTAATTTGCTTCTTACAGCTCTAGATGGTGGTTCTCCTCAGAGATCAGGTACCGTAGTCATACACGTCAATGTGCTAGACGCTAATGATAATTCTCCAGTGTTCAGTCAGGCCGTTTATAAAGCCAGTTTGCCTGAAAACTCTCCTGTAGACACTATAGTGGTCACAGTAAGTGCGACTGATGCAGACGAGGGAGTCAAAGGAGATGTGACTTATGACTTTGGACATGTAACCGAGGATGTGAAGAAGATCTTTATTATTGACCGTAAATCAGGTGAAATACGAGTAACTGGTGATGTTGACTATGAAGCTACTACATCATTTGAAATACGCGTTAAAGCAAAAGATGGGTTAGGACTTTCTTCTTATTCAAAGGTAATAATTTCTATCACTGATGTGAATGACAACGCCCCTGTAGTTAGTGTAAAATCTCTGACTAACCCCGTACCAGAGGACACCACACCTGGTACAGAGGTGGGCGTCATTAATGTACAGGACAGAGACTCAGAAAAAAACAGACAGGTCCGCTGCTCCATTCAGCAAAATGTCCCCTTTAAGTTAGTTCCTTCTATTAAAAACTATTATTCTCTGGTGACCACAGGACAACTGGACCGTGAACTAGTGTCTGATTACAACATAACAATCACTGCCACTGACGAGGGCTCTCCACCTCTGTCCTCCTCTAAAAGTGTTCAGTTATCTGTAGCTGACATCAACGACAACCCACCTGTGTTTGAGGAACAGTCCTACAGCGCATATGTGAGTGAAAATAACAAACCTGGCTCTACTTTATGTTCAGTTACTGCTCGAGACTCCGACTGGAGACAAAACGGTACAGTGATTTATTCTCTGTTACCTGGTGAGGTGAACGGTGCCCCGGTGTCCTCCTATCTATCAGTGAACGGAGACACGGGGGTGATCCACGCTGTGAGGTCGTTTGATTATGAACAGTTGAGGAACTTTAAAGTCCACGTGATGGCCAGAGACAACGGTTCTCCTCCGCTCAGCAGCAACGTGACAGTCAGTGTCTTCATATCTGATGTGAACGACAACTCTCCTCAGATACTGTATCCCGCCCCGGAGGGAAACTCCTTCATGACCGAGCTGGTCCCTAAAGCTGCACACCGAGGCTCTCTGGTGTCCAAAGTGATAGCAGTTGACGCGGACTCCGGACAGAACGCCTGGCTGTCCTATCATATAGTTACATCCAGTGACCCGGGACTTTTCACTATGTAAAAACAACTGAAAAAAAACTGTAAAATGTTTTACATTTCATATTTCATTTTGAAATAATTAAAAATGTAATTCATATGTATATCCTAAAACAAAAGTATTTTTTTGCCCCAGATGTCATGCGTAATAATGGCTTTAAGTGCCTAACAGCACTTTTCTGTCCATTTGTCCCTTTTGTGCAACACCATCTGTTTAAAAAGGCATGTTGCACAATGTTTTGACATGTATTTGGCTATTTTCGAGTTTCTTTTTTCATCTTTGCAATTGTGATTACTTAGATTTCATATAAATTAAATGTTTTATTTTTAATTTAGTGTTCATGCTAGGGTTTGTGAGCTTCAAACATGTTGCATATGGAAGCGTTATGGTATCGTTATCTCAGAAATATTTTGTTTATTATTCCATTTAGAAACTCAGTGTCTCTATTAATTTGCTTCTGACATTGAAAGGAAGTGAGAAAGACAGTTGTGATTTTAATTTTAATAATTTTTTCCTGCACTGATATTTAATTCTATCTTCACTTTTCATTGATATATGTTATCACATAATCAATAACACTAACACCACAACCAACGATGTAACATGAACTCGTTGAAATTTTAAACTAGAGGATTTAATTTGTTTTAAAGGAATGCTACATTTCCAATGAATGATTTACAGTGTTTGTGGAAGTGCATCACTCATTCATATCCGTGATTTCTAATTTATTTTGCCGTGATTTAATTTTTCTTGTGTCTTTCATATTCCACTAGTTTGTCGTCAGGTGGCTCCGTCTCCTGACAATATCTACCTATAGTTTCTGTTTGCGACAATTTAAAGAAATTCCATACGTTCAATCTCTGCTTTTAGGCTGATTACATTAATTTTTTCTTTTATTTTTTCAGTATTTAACGTGGATTTCTTTAGTGATTTAAAAGTTGGTTTACTGTGATTGGTGTGTTAGAAGTAATCTTGTGAGTTTCATCTGACAGTCTTTGGCAGGGGACACTCCCTCTCAGTGGCAGCTGACAGGGAGACTCTTCTGAGTTCAGTTTGCTTTGAAGGTGCTGTTAAAATAAGTTTTTGATGGACTTAATTAAGGTGCTTACATTATTACAATTCTTGGATTTTCTGCATGCGAAGCAGGCGTGGTGGCTTTCACTGTATGCTAAGATGAATACTGACAGGTTTTCATACATGTATAAATTCTATTTGGTGTAAAATTGCAACACTAATGCCTTAGACAGAAGTGCCTGCAGCAACACGACTAAATCTAAACTGACATAAATCCAGGAAATATATGATATATTGACTGAAGGTTTAATGCTGGTCTCAACATTTAAATCATTACACCTCGTTGCTGATTGAGGCTTCATTTTTTGAGATATTTGTTTTAAGTTATACCTCTTCTGTCCAGTGCAGTAGGAAAAACAGATGATTTTTTTTTTATTTTAAATTTGATCTGAAGCTACATAAGGGCAAATAATCAATGTTTTACAATCTGTCAATTGCCTGATTAATCTCACTGCCCTGTAAAATATAATTTATGTTCCAAACAGGCAAGATAAGTCATTTTAATAGAATGAGGTATCTTCCTAACTGTACACTAATTGTGATTATAACAGTTATTTTTGGGTTTTAGCTGGAAACTGACTGGGTTATTGTCTGAAAAGTTGATTAACGTCATCTGCATGTAGCCATGTTGAGGTGAACATGAGACAACTCAACAAAACATCAAATTAAAATGTATCAAGAATAACTTAATTCATGTAAAATAGATTATTGAAAGTAAATCCTAGCTATAATGTTTATCAGTATGGATGTCATGCCCACCGTTAAACTTGATTGTTCACTGTTTGTTTCCTGAGTATTCACTGATTTGAACCTTAATTTTTGATATAAATATTTACATCATACATTTGTGGAATGTACAGAGGTTATGATAAACAAACTAACCACTTGAGCTGTAATTTTAATTTATTAGTGTTTCGTTGAATATAACTCACGGTGGCGCTGTGCACCAGGGTTATGGCATTTAACTTAATATCCTTGGGCGAGGACAGGGATACTTGTGCTCTAATACGCCTACTGAAATCGGATGTTGTTCATCATATGGAGTGGAATCGTTTATGTTCTCTTTATTCCTTCAGTCAGCAACACATATATTGATAATGAATTCGGAAATGATCTGGTTTCATCCTCGCTTCCTCTGTCTCCTCCTCTTTTTGCATATTGCGCATGGAGACATGAGCGTTTCTTTTCCAGAGGAGACGAAACAAGGCTCTGTTATTGGGAATATAGCAAAGGATCTCGGACTGGAAACGGGCGCACTTGCTAACAGAAGAGCCCGCATTGACACTGATGGGACTGATAAACGTTACTGTGACATAAACCTGAGCAGCGGAGAACTGATTGTGGCAGACAGGATTGACCGAGAGAGGCTCTGTGCAGAAAAGGCTTCGTGTATCATAAAGTACGAGCTTGTGTTGGAGAAACCACTTGAGCTCCACCGGATTAATCTTCACATTCAAGATATTAATGATAACTCCCCACAATTTAATGACGACTCTATCGATCTAGAAATTCGGGAATCCACAAACAGGGGAGCTCGTTTTGTGATCGAGGAGGCGCACGATGCGGATGTGGGACAAAATTCTGTTCAACAGTACAACCTTAAGAAGAATGATCATTTTATTTTGGCTGCTAATGGAAACAAAATTGAGCTTGTTCTTGATAAAGAGCTTGATCGTGAAAAACAAGGGGAAATTAATTTGCTTCTTACAGCTCTAGATGGTGGTTCTCCTCAGAGATCAGGTACCTTAGTCATACACGTCAATGTGCTGGACGCTAATGATAATTCTCCAGTGTTCAGTCAGGCCGTTTATAAAGCCAGTATGCCTGAAAACTCTCCTGTAGATACTATAGTGGTCACAGTAAGTGCGACTGATGCAGACGAGGGAGTCAATGGAGATGTGACTTATGACTTTGGACATGTAACTGAGGATGTGAAGAAGATCTTTAGTATTGACCGTAAATTAGGTGAAATACGAGTAACTGGTGATGTTGACTATGAAGCTACTACATTATTTGAAATACGCGTTAAAGCGAAAGATGGGTTAGGACTTTCTTCTTATGCTAAGGTAATAATTTCTATCACTGATATGAATGACAACGCCCCTATAGTTAGTGTAAAATCTCTGATTAACCCCATACCAGAGGACACCACACCTGGTACAGAGGTGGGCGTTATTAATGTCCAGGACAGAGACTCAGAAAAAAACAGACAGGTCCACTGCTCCATTCAACAAAATGTCCCCTTTAAGTTAGTTCCTTCTATTAAAAACTATTATTCTCTGGTGACCACAGGACAACTGGACCGTGAACTAGTGTCTGATTACAACATAACAATCACTGCCACTGACGAGGGCTCTCCACCTCTGTCCTCCTCTAAAAGTGTTCAATTATCTGTAGCTGACATCAACGACAACCCACCTGTGTTTGAGGAACAGTCCTACAGCGCATATGTGAGTGAAAATAACAAACCTGGCTCCACTTTATGTTCCGTTACTGCTCGAGACTCCGACTGGAGACAAAACGGTACAGTGATTTATTCTCTGTTACCTGGTGAGGTGAACGGTGCCCCGGTGTCCTCCTATCTATCTGTGAACGGAGACACGGGGGTGATCCACGCTGTGAGGTCGTTTGATTATGAACAGTTGAGGAACTTTAAAGTCCACGTGATGGCCAGAGACAACGGTTCTCCTCCGCTCAGCAGCAACGTGACCGTCAGTGTCTTCATATCTGATGTGAACGACAACTCTCCTCAGATACTGTATCCCGCCCCGGAGGGAAACTCCTTCATGACCGAACTGGTCCCTAAAGCTGCACACCGAGGCTCTCTGGTGTCCAAAGTGATAGCAGTGGACGCGGACTCCGGACAGAACGCCTGGCTGTCCTATCATATAGTTACATCCAGTGACCCGGGACTTTTCACTATTGGTGTCCACAGTGGAGAGATCAGGACACAGCGGGACATTTCTGAATCTGACAGCACGAAACAGAACCTTATTGTGACGGTGAAAGATAACGGACAGCCCTCTCTCTCTGCCACCTGCTCACTATATTTAATTATTTCTGATAACTTGGCTGAGGTGACAGAACTGAAGGACATTGCTTATGATGAGAAGAATTCCAAACTGACCTCTTATCTGATCATCGCACTGGTGTCTGTGTCGACTTTTTTCCTGACCTTCATCATCATCATCCTCGGTGTGAGGTTTTGTCGCAAGAGAAAGCCCCGAATGTTGTTTGATGGAGCAGTCGCCATCCCCAGCGCTTATCTCCCTCCCAATTACGCAGATGTTGACGGAACTTTACGCAGCACTTACAATTATGACGCCTACCTGACAACAGGTTCTAGAACCAGTGACTTTAAGTTCGTGACATCTTACAATGACAACACGCTGCCTGCTGACCAGACTCTGAGGAAAAGTCCCAGTGACTTTGCTGATGTCTTTGGAGACTTGGAAAGTTGTTCAGAGGTATGAGTATCAACTGTACCGTTTTTCTAAAAACTACGTTAGGAATAACTGCAAATATATGGTATTTCCAGTTCATGTTCAATTTGAACTAATAGAAATTCTAATTCATGTGTATTCCCAAAACATGAAGGTTTTTTTTTTTTTTTTGCTCAACACGTCGTGCGTAATAATGGGTTAGGTGCTGAATAGCAATTTCTGTCCCCTTGTCCCTTTTGTCTAACACATTTTCAGACAAATACCATGCATGTTTTTTTGTTTTTGTTTCAGAAAAAATATGTTTTTTTCATTCAGCATATTGATGTTTCTCCTTGTAATTTGTTTCTGACATTGAAAGTTTCTTAATAAGACTGGAAATCTGGACTGATTAGTTGTTATGTAGACCGGTTATTACTGGTGTTTGGACACCAAATATTTTGACGTTGTGACTTGGACTTTAAGGAAGCTTTGCCGGCATTGATATTTAAATGTGTATTCACTTTTCATATGTGTTATCACATAAAACCAGAAAAAAATAGTTTGAAATAACTTATTCTTACAGTATCAGTCACATCAACGTCAATATCAAGGATGCAGTATGAAGGTTGCTATTTAAAAGAGATTGAGTGGCCTTGTGTTACAAATTCTGGACCTGCCAGTTGATACATTTCTTTTATTGCAAAAGCACATTTTCCAAACAATCTCATGTTTTTTGCTGCAGATTTGATGCCAATGGTGCCTTGCAGTATCTTTAGGATGCCGCTGTTGTGCTAGACAGTTTGCTTGGTTGGTCTAAGTCTCTCTCTCTCTCTCTCTCTCTCTCTCTCTCTCTCTCTCTGTCTCACACTCACACACACATAGATAGGGAGTCACTCTGTTTTATTTTGTTTCTCTTATTTCGCTTCCCTTTTAAGGTGTTACATTTTGACACACTGGGCAGCAGCATATGCACTGTCTCCTCATCACAGGTTGTTTTAAATTGTACTTCAACTTTTTGAAGTTTTAAACGACATCATTTTAATTGTTCAAAGTGAATGCTAAATTTTCATTGAATGATTTACAGTTTTAAGAGTGAATCTATCCTTCTTATCCATGACCATGTTTTCTGATTTTTGTCATGATTTCATTGATCGTGTGTCTTCAAATTTCACGAGTTTGGGGTCACATGGCTTTGTCTCCTCACAGTATCTACCACCTCTTGACAAGTAAAATAAAATATTCTACAGATTCATACTCTCTGTTTATGGACAGACAGCATTTGGTTTTTAGTTATTTTTTTTTTTATTTTTATTTTTTTGTTTAATTTGGATTTCTTTATATTGGTTTATAGATGTGTTATAAGTAGTCTTTTTGTGAGACTCTTCAGAATGTTTTGGCAGGGGGCACTCAGTAGCAGCTGACAGGAAGACTCTCTTCTGAGCTCAGTTTGCTTTGAAGGTGCTTTTGAAATAAAGGTGTTTTGATGGGCTGATTTAAGGTGCTTGAATTATTCCATTTTTGTGATTTTACAGTGGTTTTCTTTGTATGCTAAGATAACTACAGACGGTTCTTCATCATTGTATAAATTCTATTTGGTGTATGATTGTAACACTAATGACTCATAATTGCCTTAGACAGAAGTGCCTGCAGTAACATGACTAAACTACACTGACATAAATCTGGGTAACATATGATATCTTGACTGAAGATTAGTGTTGGTCACAACATTTTATTCACTGCACCTCATTACTCATTCAGACTTCAATTTTGAGAGGTTTGTTTTAATTTACACCTGTTCTGTCCAATACAGTAGGAAAAACAGATGTTTTAAGTGTGCACAGAAAAACCAAAACTATGATTTTCATCCGAGTTGCAATTTGTGTATTTAGAGTGTTTATCTCATGGGAATACCTGTGGTGATTGTATGTGCTCTACCAAAAGATCTATATCAGTGACTTACAGTGTTTCCAGAATCTTACTGTAGATTATATCATAGCACAGAAACAGCACCAGTCAAAGTTACCAATTACCTCCTCTTAGCCTCAAATATTTTTTTTTTCTATACTTGTCCTGTTAGATCTTAGTGCTGCATTTGACATTGATCTTAAAATTCTATTGCAGAGACTGAAGCAGACTTTAGGGATCTCAGGTACTGCCCTCTGCAGCTTCGAATCATATTTGTCTGACAGGTTCTAGTTTGTCCACGTTAATGATGATGACTCATTGCAGACACATCTTAATTATAGAGTTCCTCAAGGCTCAGTGCTTGGGCCTATACTTGGTACCTTATATATTCTTTAGAGAACATTATTAGAAAGCACAACATACACATTCATTGTTATGCAGATGATAAACAGCTTTATTTGTCAAGGAGGCCTGAAGAAATAAATCAGGTCTTTAAACTGCAGGAAATTCTTATAGACATTAAGTCCTGGGTGGCCTGTAACTTTCTACTTTTAAACTCAGACAAAACTGAGGTTATTATACTCTGCCCTAAACACCTTAGAGATAAACATTCTGACCATATTATCTCTTTAGATGACATCACCATGGTGTCCACTGTACACCATCTGTTCCACTGTAAGAATCCTTGGCATTATTTTTGACCAGGATATATCATTTGATTCACATATAATACAAAGTTTCCAGAACAGCATTCTTCCACCTGCGGAACATTATGAAAATTAGAAACATTTTATCCTTAAAGGATACTAAAAACTAGTTCATGCTTTTGGTACATGATTAGATTACTGTAACTCATTGCTATCTGGATGTGCCAGCAGGTATGTTAAAACACTCCAGTTAATTTAAAATGCTGCAGCAGGAGTTCTGACAGGAACTATTAAGAGGGACCCCATCAATCCAGTGTTAGCTTCTCTGCACTGATCCATGTACAGTTTATAATTTATTTTAAAATCCTCCTCCTCACATACAGCGCACTTAATGATCAGGCCCCATCATATCTTAAAGAACTAGTTTTACCTTATCATCCCAATCAATCACGTTGTTCCCAAAATGTAGGCATACTTGTGGTTCCCAAAGTCCATAAGAGTAGAATGGGAGGCAGAGCCTTTAGTTACCAGGCTCCTCTCCTGTGGAACTATCTCCCAGTGTTTGTTCGGGAGGCAGATGCTCTCTCTCTCTCTCTCTCTCTCTCTCTCTCTCTCTCTCTCTCTCTCTCTCTCTCTCTCTGTATTTAAAGTTAAACTTGAAACCTTCCATTTTGATAAAGCTTATAGTTAGAGCTGGCTTAAGGAAACCTGAACCAACTCACTCACACTCAGGGTATGAATGTGACTTAATTATATGTCATTGACTTAATTATATGTCATTGACATTGTTCTTTCTCTCCCAAGTCTGTGTTTTTATTAATATTATTATCACTAACAATGGTATTGTTGTCATTATTATTATGCTATGATTAAAGGTTCATCAGTACAATTTCTTATCAGTAAACTCTGCTGTTGCTCGTATAAATGACACCATAGTTCTAAACTTGATACTCACCTCCCTCTTTTTTCTTTCCCTCCCCTCTTTCTGTCCCCCATCTCTCCTCTGTCCCCAATTTTCCTTTCACCCCAACTGGTTGAGGCAGAAGACCACACATCTTTGAGTCTGGTTTTGTCAGAGATTTCCTGTTAAATGTTTTTTTTTTTTTTTTTTTCTACACTGATGCATAGTGTCTGCGCATTGTATGAACAATTGGGTGTTTCCTCTCTCTGTAATTCTGTAAAGGTTTTGGTCTTACTATGTACAGTGCCTTGAGATCATAAATAGCATCTTTTCTCCATCTCAAAACAGGCAATAGTATGTGGTGTATAGAAGTATTTAGTTTAAGTTTTAACTTAGTTATTTGTTATAAAGAAACAAAACTGTCTGTGTTAAGTGCTGTGTTAAGTGATGTTCATATAAATTGTATTTTTTTTTCAGGATTCACCAAATGCACTCTAACTATTCTTTTTTCTCCTTTTTCCTTATTGCACTCTCTGAATGAAACCTGCAACTGGATCAAATAGGTAAGATAGTTTTCACCCCCTTTCTCTTTACATGTTACAAAGTACATTACTTCTCTTACTCTGTTATGTTGATGTTACAACCTTATCATCAACACCAAATAGTTGACACTGGATAAGCATCTGTCATTCTCTCTCTCTAGTCTTCATTCATGTCCCTCTTTATCTCTGGTAACACAGACACTGTATAAGTCATCTATCTATCTATCTATCTATCTATCTATCTATCTATCTATCTATCTATCTATCTATCTATCTATCTATCTATCTATCTATCTATCTACTGCAGTCACTAGTGCATCTCGTCATCGCCATTTGGTAACCTTCACAGCTCTACGTGCTTTTTTTTTTTTTTTTTTTTTTTTTTTTTTTTTGTTCTATTTTAAAAAATTCACATAACAGCAGGCAAACGGAAAGGACTAAAAGTTCATGTAGCTAAGGGCAGAGACAAAGTAAAGCATTAGTCCTAAGTCGTTCACTGACTTAGTCACTGATGGTGGTGCTGTTGCCTAAAGAGACTGCTTGTACATGCTTATGCAGAGACAAAGTCACCTCCCGTTTTCGAAGCAAGTAGGCGATGGCCGTGTGTAATATATTCAGCAAGGCTCTAGTTTAGGTCGTTGAATTGCATGGATTTTGGCAGATTGCCATATTACTAACAAAATTGGTATTGTTAGCGAGACACAAGGCTTCTTCTTTTGGATCTAATATAAATTAGAAGAGATGGATACAACGAAAACCCAAGGCACCTCACTGGATAGGAAGATCTCCATTTTGCTACTTGCTATTGTTGCCACCGTGAATTGTCAAATCCGTTATTCTGTTCCAGAGGAGATGAGGAAAGGGCTGTTCGTCGGAGACGTTGCAAAAGATCTCGGCTTGGATGTAAAAAGGTTGGTTGCTGGTCGGGCTCGACTTGTTTTCGACAAAGATAACCAGTATGTCGCGCTAAACCAGAACAAAGGGCATATTGTTGTTAATGAAAGAATTGACAGAGAAAAAATATGCGCTAAGAAATTTCCGTGTAGCTTTGGTGTAGAAATTGTCCTTGAAGACCCGCTTGAATTGTTTTCCATTACCATCGAAATACAGGATGTAAATGACCACGCTCCTGTTTTTCCTAAAAAGGAAATTACTTTGGACATTAGTGAATCAACGCCCACGGGGACTGTGTTCTTGCTTGATATCGCAGCGGATCCAGACGTAGGAATAAACTCACTGCAAAGTTACTCTCTAAAAGCAAATGATCACTTTGTTCTCAAGCAACACATTCGAGTAGATGGAAGTAAATATGCTGAAATGGTGCTTCAGAGTGCTTTGGACCGCGAGGAACAAAGTGAACATACGCTCATATTAACGGCTGTGGATGGTGGTGAGCCGCAGAGGTCTGGGACAGTAAGGATTCACGTCACTGTTTTGGACGCAAACGATAATGCACCAGTTTTTACGCAGTCTTTATACAAAGCATCTGTCTTGGAAAATGTTTTGCGAGGCACAGTTATTGCGACAGTTATTGCTGTTGATGCGGATCAAGGTTACAACGGCAACGTTACATATTTTTTCACTCACCTGGAGGAGGATTCCCCGTGTCCATTCGAAATAGATGCATACACGGGAGAGGTTAAACTCGCTGGTGACATTGATTACGAAATTTCTCAGTATTACGAAATAAACCTTCAAGCAAAAGATCCATGGGGTGTTGCTGGCGCTAGTAAATTGGTTATTGAAGTAGCAGATGTGAATGACCATAGTCCAGTAATTACACTGGCTTCATATTCGGGTAAAATTTCAGAGGATTCCGCTCTTGGAACAGTTGTCGCGTTGATTAGCGTCCAAGATAAGGATTCTGGTAAAAACGGACAGGTTCATTTAAATATAGATGAAATTCTTCCTTTCAAAATTAAATCGTCTCTGAGAAGCTATTACACATTGGTCACGGAAAAAAAACTCGACCGAGAAAAGCGTTCCAAGTACAATATCACACTTACAGCAACAGATGAGGGCTCACCCTCATTAACAAGCAGTAAAACTATGGTGTTAGACGTAACTGATGTAAATGACAATGCTCCGGCTTTCAGTCAGCGTGTTTACAGCACGTTGTTAATGGAGAACAATTCTCCAGGTTTAGCTTTGTTGCAGATCAATGCAGCTGATCCAGATCAGGACCAAAACGCACGCATTTCATATTTTATTATTGACAGTGAGGTTAATGGAAATCCGATTTCTTCGTATTTTTCCATTAATGCGGAAAGTGGAGTGATTCAGGCCTTGCGATCATTTGACTACGAACAAAATAAAGAGTATACAATTCGAGTTAAAGCTCAGGATGGAGGTTCTCCTCCACTCAGTAGTAATGTGACAGTGAAAATACTGATCCTGGACCAGAACGACAACCCCCCTCAGGTTCTGTACCCAGTCCAGACTGGTGGCTCTGTGGTGGGTGAAATGGTGTCTCGTTCAGCAGATGTGGGCTATCTGGTCTCTAAAGTGGTGGCTGTTGATGTGGACTCTGGACAGAATGCCTGGCTCTCCTATAAACTCCAGAAAGCCACAGACAGGGCGCTGTTTGAAGTGGGCTTACAGAATGGAGAAATAAGAACTATCCGCCAAGTGACTGATAAAGATCCTGTCAATCAAAAACTGACTGTTATAGTGGAGGACAACGGGCAGCCGTCTCGCTCAGCTACAGTCATTGTTAACGTGGCGGTGGCGGACAGCTTCTCTGAAGTGCTGTCGGAGTTCACTGACTTTACACACGACAAGGAGTACAATGACAACCTGACTTTTTACTTAGTGCTGGCTCTGGCTGTAGTATCTTTCCTCTTCATCACGTGTTTAGTGGTTATTATCTCAGTGAAAATCTACAGATGGAGACAGTCTCGCATCCTGTATCACTCCAATCTCCCTGTGATTCCATATTATCCACCACGTTACGCAGACACTTTGGGGACAGGGACTCTTCAACACGTGTACAATTACGAGGTGTGCAGGACGACTGACTCCAAAAAGAGTGACTGTAAGTTCGACAGAGCTGATAATCAGAACGTGCTGATCATGGACCCCAGTTCTACAGGGACGATGCAACGGATACAGACTGAAAAGAGCATCTTGGATGAACCAGACTCTCCTCTAGAGGTTAGTTAAAAGTCTACTCTCTTCTCTGTTGAATTTTTGGCTTGGTTTCAGCACCATAGCGTCTTAGCATCGCTTGTTAAGAGCCTGTCAAATGCGATGACATTTAAATTTTAGAATAATGACACTCTCCTTATTCACGCTATTTATGTGCAAAGTCGGTATTTCACTACCTGAATACTCACTTTCGGATTTAACTGACTTTACACATGACAAGGAGTACAATGACAAGAACACGTTTTACTTAGTGTTGGTTCTGGCTGTAGTTTATTTCTCTTTAGAACGTATACAGTGGTTATTACCTCCGTGAAAATCTGCAGATGGAGACAATCTCGCATCTTGTATCACTCCAATTTCTCTATAATTTAATGTTTTCTACCACGTTACTTTGACACCTTGGACACAGGAACTCTCCAGTACGTGTACGTGGTGTGCAGGACGACTAGTTCCACAAAGTCAAAAAATCTTTGGAAAAATCTGTGGATAAAAGAATAAAAAAAAAGTTTGCGTTTTGTTTTTATCAATAATAATTAGTTCGTCCATAAGAATGTTTTTGCACAAGGTGCTGCATCACCTTAACAAGACTGGCAGTCGGTTGTGCAGCTCTGCCTCTGTCCATGGTGCTAAAGTTTGGCTTCGCACTGAGACAGTGGTGTCTTTTATCATGTGGTACCAGCGGAACTTCTTTAACTATAACTATAGAACAAGATTGTCTGTGTTTATTTTTGAGTTTGTTGTGGTATTCTTGGTTTTCACTATGTTTGTGATATAGTGATATATCAGACATAACATCCGTTTCAATATAATACATCTAATTGTAACTAATGAGACAACCCTTCTCAGTGCTTGTCTTTCTTGTCCACTTTGTTTTTAAGGAAGTGAAGGCACACATAATTTTGCAAACAGAGAAGAGGCGTTTGAATCCTCAATATTTGGCACTAAATGCACTAGAATAACTATTTTTCTGAAGCAAGTTTACATATCGTTATGATTTGAATTAAATGCGCAATCAGAAAAAAAGTTATTCTCGCCCTAGAGACAATATAATTAAAATCTGCAAACTCATGATGTAAGGATATGTGTTTCCTATTTTTTCCCCTAAGTGACGCTGTTGCTTGGTAAATCCATTTGGCCATGCATAGTGATGCTGTATTTCCCCCTCCCATGTCACTGCCTTTTGCACGGGGAGATTATCTGCGTTTCATAAGAACTGCGGCTCATTGGATAAAAGGTGGCTTTTGATTTATATTGCTGATTAAATGTAACATGTAATATATGCGTTTTTTTCATCTGGATTACAATCGTCCTTCACTTCCATTACCGTTTTCAGATGGCATTTACACAACGTCATCGAGACCGACGAGTAAGATGGCGATTGCTGGGACTATTCCCGGATGCAGTATATCTATTTATGTTGCCATTATTTTGTCTTATTCAAACGGAGGCACAGATCCGGTACTCGATCCCGGAGGAGATGAAGAAAGGATTGCTAATTGGCAATATCGCGCAAGACCTTGGTCTGGATTTGAAACGACTTCGTTCTGGTCGGGCTCGTATCGTCACTGGAGAAAACATACAGTACATTGAGCTGAAGGCAGACAAAGGGACTTTAGTCGTGAACGAGAGAATAGACCGAGAGCAGCTTTGTGGAGACGTGACACCGTGTAGCTTTGCCTTTGAGATCTTACTGGAAAACCCAATGGAGTTGCACCCTGTGACTATAGAGGTGTTGGACGTAAACGATAACGCTCCCACTTTTGAAAACAGCCAAGTGGAATTTGAAATTAGCGAATCAGCGGTACTTGGGTCCCGCTTTGTTTTAGAGAGTGCGGATGATGCCGATGTTGGGGGGAATGGTTTGCAGAACTACATTTTAACTCCCAACGATAATTTTATTTTGAAACAATATGTTAATCCTGATGGCAGTAAATATGCCGAGATGGTGCTTCAGAAACATTTGGACAGAGAAGAACAGCCACGCCTGTCTCTAAAGCTATTGGCTGTGGACGGCGGAAATCCACAGAGATCGGGTACAGTTAATATAGATATCAGTATCTTGGATATTAATGACAATGCCCCTGTATTAAATCAGTCATTGTATAAGGGGTCTGTGATTGAAAATGCATCACAGGGCACCCACATTGTTACAGTGAATGCAAGCGACGTAGACAGTGGTTCAAACGGCAGAGTGACATATTTTCTATCCAAATCAAAAGCAGGAAGTGCAGATTTGTTCGACATAGATGAGACTACGGGACAAATTTATGTGGCCAAGGGCATTGATTTTGAAAAAGACAAAAAAATTGAGTTCAGAGTTGAAGCTAGAGATCAAGGAGGACTAACAGACTCCAGCAAAGTTGAAATAGAGGTTATAGATGTAAATGATAACGCTCCGGTCATTAACGTCATGTCATTCACGAGCCCAGTGTCAGAGGACTCTCCTGCTGGTACCACCGTTGGCATAATTAATGTTAAAGATGCTGATTCGGGTGAAAACGGCCAAGTAATGTGCTCGATCGAAGGCAATGTTCCTTTTAAAATTAAATCCAACGTGAGAAATTATTATGCAGTGGTAACTGATGCGCCATTAGATCGTGAGCGTATGTCAGAGTGTAACATCACTGTTATTGCATCAGACTCGGGATCACCTCCTCTCTCAACTAAAAGAACATTTTATATTAAAGTGTCAGATGTCAATGACAATGCTCCTGTATTTCCGCAAGTATTTTATAGCGCTTTCATTGCAGAAAACAACTTAGCAGGTGCATCCATACTGACTGTTAAAGCTAAAGATCCAGATGAAAACCAGAACGCCCGCGTTTCTTATATTTTAGAGGCGCGTGATATTGGTGGATCAGCAGTATCTGAATATGTTTCCGTTAATGCGGAAAACGGACTCATTAGTGCAGTGCGCTCATATGATTACGAGCAAATCAAAGAACTGAACTTTGTTGTCAAAGCTCAGGATGGAGGTTCTCCCCCACTCACTAGTAATGTGACTGTGAAAATACTGATCCAGGACCAGAACGACAACCCCCCTCAGATTCTGTACCCAGTCCAGGCTGGTGGCTCTGTGGTGGGTGAAATGGTGCCTCGTTCAGCAGATGTGGGCTATCTGGTCTCGAAAGTGGTGGCTGTTGATGTGGACTCTGGACAGAATGCCTGGCTCTCCTATAAACTCCAGAAAGCCACAGACAGGGCGCTGTTTGAAGTGGGCTTACAGAATGGAGAAATAAGAACTATCCGCCAAGTGACTGATAAAGATCCTGTCAATCAAAAACTGACTGTTATAGTGGAGGACAACGGGCAGCCGTCTCGTTCAGCTACAGTCATTGTTAACGTGGCGGCGGCGGACAGCTTCTCTGAAGTACTCTCGGAGTTCACTGACTTTACACACGACAAGGAGTACAATGACAACCTGACTTTTTACTTAGTGTTGGCTCTGGCTGTAGTTTCCTTCCTCTTCATCACGTGTTTAGTGGTCATTACCTCAGTGAGAATCTACAGATGGAGACAGTCTCGCATCCTGTATCACTCCAATCTCCCTGTGATTCCATATTATCCACCACGTTACTCAGACACTTTGGGGACAGGGACTCTCCAACACGTGTACAACTACGAGGTGTGCAGGACGACTGACTCCAGAAAGAGTGACTGTAAGTTCGACAGAGCTGATAATCAGAACGTGCTGATCATGGACCCCAGTTCTACAGGGACGATGCAGAGGATACAGAGTGAAAAAAACATCCTGGATGAACCAGACTCTCCTCTAGAGGTTAGTTCAATAACGCTCTTCCGTCTATTTATAGTAGTTTCCCTTTGTACTTATTTTTTTAAGTGTTAAACGACTGCGAACAGCTCCACTTTCAGAACCACGGACAGCATCTTGCTAGTAACACTTGTCAAGATTGTTTGGCATTTAAAGCGTCAGAAGAATGTCAAGCTTTTCCTAAAGTGCATTTCGTGGAATATTTTCGTAACACGATTTTGATAATTCATTGCTGATTATCAGTAATCAACAAGTAATCATTATTATCACGACAGTTAATCTGACACGTATTAAACCGATAAGTGACATACAATTAAGTAAATGACAGTAACCTGTAAGTTGTGTACTACAGATTCTTACCGTAACAATAAAAAGTACTCATTGATTATAATAAGTATTTTGCAGCGTTATTAGCCGACGTTTATTTACTCTGCAGATTGCATCAGCATCTGATTAGTCTGATTAGTCTGTAGCTTGAAAGTTAACAGGACCATGTCAATGTATGATCACGTGTTTGATGAATTATTTGTTGATCATCTGTTGACAAAATGTTAATTGTTAAATAAACGTCAAATCATAGATTAGTTGACAACTTCTTACCTATTGAGAGTAAACTGTCTTATAGTTGTCAATCAACACTCTATAAGTAGGGACATCTGTAAATTGACCATTTTACTAAAATGAAAAACAGTAGATACAGTAGATACAAATGTCAATTGGTTATCTTTACATGATTCTGAATACATGTGGATTACTAGTAGCGAGTCACAATGGACTATCAAAGAAAGGGATACCTTCTTTGTCTTACCACCACATCATGTTTAAATAATTATGTTTGTTGTGACTCGAACTAAAAAGCTCCTCTATTCTCAAATCAAATCACTCCTATGTTTTTGTCCAGTACTGTCTGAACCATGGCACTCTTGTGGTGCTTTTAATTTTATTTTATTTTATTTTATTTTATTTTATTTTATTTTATTTTATTTTATTTTATTTTTAATTTACACACTTAAATTAGTTAAAATTGCCAGCTTGCCTTGTATGTTCTAGAAATAACTATTACGTGGTGTTACTGATCTTAAACTGTAAGGGACGCTGTTGGTCAATTAAACATGATCTTTAAAACATTGCCCCGCACTCCCACTCCTTTAGTCCCTTGACTCATGAGAGAGTCGAGATATTGTACACTGAGCTAACATATGAGGGAAACACTCGCAATCACAGGTCGGGAGGACAACGCAGCTCCTCTGCAGATATTTGTTTCCTTTTAATTCTTCTATAATAAGAATCATGCGTTGAAAGTTGTGGCGTATTTACTCTTTTTCTACAATGGCAAAATGGCGCTTTGGCTACCTTCTGTCCTTCCTTTTTCATCTCAACTGTGTGGTCAACGGACACATCCGATTTTCAATCCCAGAGGAGATGAAGAAAGGCTCACTTATCGGTAATGTTGCACAGGATCTTGGTTTGGATACGACAAGGCTTCGTTCTGGTCGGGCCCGTATCATAACCGGAGAAAATATCCAGTACACCGACTTGAAAACAGACAAAGGGATTTTAGTGGTGAATGAGAGAATAGATCGAGAGCAGCTTTGTGGAGACGTAACACCGTGTAGTTTCAGCTTTGAGGTGATTTTAGAAAACCCTATGGAGCTGCATCAAATTACAATTGAAGTAACGGACATCAATGACCATTCACCCACGTTTAAAAAAAATAGCATCAGTTTTGAAATCAGCGAATCGGCAAATATTGGTTCTCGTTTTCCACTTGCAAGTGCAGAGGACCCGGATGTAGGTCTTAATGGACTCAGCGACTATTTTTTATCCGAGAATGATAATTTCGTATTAAAACAAATTTCTAATGCCGATGGAAAGAAATACGCAGAGATGGTTCTTCAGAAACAATTAGACAGAGAAACAAATCCTCACCTGACTTTTAAGCTGATAGCAGTAGATGGAGGAACTCCTCAGAGGTCTGGCACAGCAAATATAGATATTAATGTTCTTGATGCCAATGATAATGCACCTGTATTTAATCAGTCTGTTTACAAAGCTACTGTCATGGAAAATTCGCCTAAAGGTACGTACGTGACAACCGTTAATGCTACTGACGCTGATTTTGGGACAAATAGTCTAATAACATATTGTTTTTCAGACCTCAGGAGTGGTTTTAGTAATTTTTTTACTGTGGATGAAAACACTGGCATAATTTCAATAGGTGATCTAATTGATTATGAAAGGGACAGAAGATACGAGGTTAGAATAGAAGGAAAGGATCAAGGAGGTTTGACAGATGCGAGTAAAGTGATAATAGAAGTAATTGATGTGAATGACAACGCCCCTACTATCAGCGTCATGTCATTCAGTAGTCCTGTGTCAGAGGATTCTCCTCCTGGTACAACTATTGGCATCATAAATGTAAAAGACCTTGATTCAGGTGACAATGGACAAGTAACTTGTAGAATAGAAGGAAATGCGCCTTTTAAGGTCAAATCTAATCTTAGAAATTACTACACGTTAGTAACAGACACTATGTTAGATCGTGAAAGTTTCTCATACTATAACATCACTGTTGTTGCAACAGATGCAGGAATCCCTCCTCTGTCAACAAAAAGAACCTTTAATTTAAAGGTCTCTGATGTGAACGATAATGCTCCTGTGTTTTCACAAAGTGTTTACAATGCGTTTATTGCAGAGAATAATTCTCCTGGTGTTTCTGTTTTAAAACTCGTGGCTAAAGATCCCGATGAAAACCAAAACGCCCATATTTCTTATATTCTGGAAGATACAGTTATCGGTGGATTTTCGGTCTCTAAATATGTTTCTGTAAATGCAGAAAACGGAGTGATACGTGCTGTGCGCTCCTTTGATTATGAGCAAATTAAAGATCTGGTTTTCGTCGTCAAAGCTCAGGATGGAGGTTCTCCTCCACTCAGTAGTAATGTGACAGTGAAAATACTGATCCAGGACCAGAACGACAACCCCCCCCAGGTTCTGTACCCAGCCCAGACTGGTGGATCTGTGGTGGGTGAAATGGTGCCTCGTTCAGCAGATGTGGGCTATCTGGTCTCTAAAGTGGTGGCTGTCGATGTGGACTCTGGACAGAATGCCTGGCTCTCCTATAAACTCCAGAAAGCCACAGACAGGGCGCTGTTTGAAGTGGGCTTACAGAATGGAGAAATAAGAACTATCCGCCAAGTGACTGATAAAGATCCTGTCAATCAAAAACTGACTGTTATAGTGGAGGACAACGGGCAGCCGTCTCGTTCAGCTACAGTCATTGTTAACGTGGCGGTGGCGGACAGCTTCTCTGAAGTGCTGTCGGAGTTCACTGACTTTACACACGACAAGGAGTACAATGACAACCTGACTTTTTACTTAGTGTTGGCTCTGGCTGTAGTTTCCTTCCTCTTTATCACATGTTTAGTGGTTATCATCTCAGTGAAAATCTACAGATGGAGACAGTCTCGCATCCTGTATCACTCCAATCTCCCTGTGATTCCATATTATCCACCACGTTACTCAGACACTTTGGGGACAGGGACTCTCCAACACGTGTACAATTACGAGGTGTGCAGGACAACTGACTCCAGAAAGAGTGACTGTAAGTTCGGCAGAGCTGGTAGTCAGAACGTGCTGATAATGGACCCCAGTTCTACAGGGACGATGCAGCGGATACAGAGTGAAAAGAGCATTCTGGATGAACCAGATTCTCCTATAGAGGTGAGGTTTTTCGCAATTAAAATGCTATGTGCACTGTGTGTTAATTGTTAGATCTGAAGTTTTCTGATTTAGTTAACTGTTCAGCACCAAGGACAGCGCTACAAGATTAACCCGACATCAGGTTGATGCAGGATTTTTGGAAGGCTGCCACTCTTCTCACATATTGTCTTTATTATAATGGATACCTATTCAGTGCAAGCGGTTAATTGAGAGTCCGTGTGCACGTGTCTTTCTATGAGTGTTACTTTGTCATCCTTTGTGATTTTATTCAAATATATTTCATTTAACGTGTCATGGCAGCAGTTTTGCACTTACTCGTTGACTTACATGCAGTGACCTTTTTTTAGACACCCCCTACCTTCTTTTGCTTTGTTACTTGTAGCCTCTTATCGATTTAAATAATCTTTGCAATAAGAACGATTATTTTATGACTGTGTAGTGCCACTGAAATGAGATCTCAATATACAATTACATGTCTTTTGAGGCACCTGAATGGTGTAGTTTCGTGTTCTGTACTCTTAGCGACGCTGTTGGCCAGTGTGTGATAGTTTCATTGCAGATTTCAGCAGCACCTCCCAGATCATTTAGATCAGTGGGAAGGGAGGTCAATACAATAGACAGTCCGAGGTACCGGGAATAGTGAACACTCGACCAAGGTGGTGGAAATATTCTTTTCAAAATTGACATTATTCCCTCTGATTTTTTATTATTATTATTATTTTAGCGCTGCCTGTGTGGAATATTGTGTTTTCTGTGGATTATGTTCTAATTTGCTGTGATTATTTGAACCTTCGAACGGAACAATGAAACGGCAAGTCCTGTTGTTTTTCTCGATGCTTTCGCTGTCTTTTGTTCTTGGGCAGGTCAGTTATTCTATCCCTGAGGAAATGTCAAAAGGCTCACTGGTCGGAAATATCGCAAAGGACTTAGGCCTAGATTTAAAACGTTTAAAAACAGGGAACGCTCGTTTACATGTTGGAAACAGCGCGGAATACATCGAACTGAATAAAGAGATGGGTGTCCTTCTCGTCAAAGAGAGAATAGATAGAGAGGCGTTATGCAAACAGACGACTCCGTGCGCTTTACATTTCCAAATAATTATGGAAAATCCCATTGAGTTCTACCGTGTTACGGTTGAAATAACAGATATAAACGACAACGCTCCTGCATTCAAAATGAACAATATGCTGTTTGAAATAAGCGAATCGGCTGTCAGAGGAGCCAGATTTGTATTAGAAAAGGCATTAGATTTTGATGTTGGAATTAACGGACTCAAGCGCTACTCCCTAAACCCTACAAATAACTTCGTTTTAAATCTCAGTGAAGGTATAGGAGAACGGGAGGTAGAGATGGTCTTGGAAAAAACGCTTGATCGTGAGAAACAAGACCATCTGACTCTAACACTAACTGCCTTCGATGGAGGTGAACCCCAACTGTCTGGGACAGTGCGAATTCATATCACTGTATTAGATGTAAACGACAATGCTCCGGTGTTTACGCAGTCGACATATAAAACCAGTTTACCTGAAAATTCTTCGAAGGGAACTTCATTGCTGACTGTAACGGCTACAGACCTAGATCAAGGAGCAAACGGTTTGTTAACATACTCTTTATCAAGTAACACTGAAGGGATTATGGATTTGTTTGAAATACATGGCACAAACGGAGAGATTCGTTTGACTGGAAAATTAGATTATGAAACATCAAGACAGTATCAGCTGCAGGTTAAAGCAAGAGATCAGGGTGGACTCGTTGATGCGTGCAAAATAATATTTGACATTATTGATGTGAACGACAATGCTCCAGTAATAGATATGATGTCAACTACCCAATCTATACCGGAAGATTCCATGTTTAAAACAACTGTTGCAGTGATGAACGTGCATGATGCTGACTCTGACAATAATGGAGTGGTTAAATGTTTTCTTGATGACAGCGTGCCCCTTATTATTGAAAGCACATCGAATGGTTTCTATTGTTTAGTCACAGACAGTGAATTAGACAGAGAGAGAGCCTCTGAGTATAATATAACAGTGACCTGCTCTGATGAGGGAGTGCCCTCCCTCTCCAGCAGCGTCACTCTCACCTTACAGATCTCTGATGTAAATGACAACGCGCCTGTCTTTGAGAGGAGCTCATATGAGGCCTACATTGTAGAAAACAACACACCAGGTCTCTCTATATTCACAGTGAAAGCCAGAGACGCTGACTGGAACCAGAATGCCCGTGTTTCTTACATACTGGAGGACTCCTCTGTTAACGGAGTGCCAGTCTCCTCATATGTGTCCGTTAGTGCTGATAGTGGAGTCATACATGCAGTGCGCTCTTTTGACTACGAGCAGATCAAAGATTTCAACTTCCGCGTCAAAGCTCAGGATGGAGGTTCTCCTCCACTCAGTAGTAATGTAACAGTGAAAATTCTGATCCAGGACCAGAACGACAACCCCCCTCAGGTTCTGTACCCAGTCCAGACTGGTGGCTCTGTGGTGGGTGAAATGGTGCCTCGTTCAGCAGATGTGGGCTATCTGGTCTCTAAAGTGGTGGCTGTCGATGTGGACTCTGGACAGAATGCCTGGATCTCCTATAAACTCCAGAAAGCCACAGACAGGGCGCTGTTTGAAGTGGGCTTACAGAATGGAGAAATAAGAACTATCCGCCAAGTGACTGATAAAGATCCTGTCAATCAAAAACTGACTGTTATAGTGGAGGACAACGGGCAGCCGTCTCGTTCAGCTACAGTCATTGTTAACGTGGCGGTGGCGGACAGCTTCTCTGAAGTGCTGTCGGAGTTCACTGACTTTACACACGACAAGGAGTACAATGACAACCTGACTTTTTACTTAGTGCTGGCTCTGGCTGTAGTTTCCTTCCTCTTCATCACGTGTTTAGTGGTCATTATCTCAGTGAGAATCTACAGATGGAGACAGTCTCGCATCCTGTATCACTCCAATCTCCCCGTGATTCCATATTATCCACCACGTTACTCAGACACTTTGGGGACAGGGACTCTCCAACACGTGTACAATTACGAGGTGTGCAGGACGACCGACTCCAGAAAGAGTGACTGTAAGTTCGACAGAGCTGGTAGTCAGAACGTGCTAATAATGGACCCCAGTTCTACAGGGACGATGCAGCGGATGCAGAGTGAAAAGAGCATCTTGGATGAACCAGACTCCCCTGTAGAGGTTAGCAAAAAAAATTTTTTTTCTTTTATCGGATTTATGTGTTTGTGTCTGCTCACTGACAACAAAACCTCAGCACCTTGTGGAGGTGCTGAGACTGTTTTTTCTCTATCTCTCTCTCATAATTGGATGCATCTCTTCTCGACGTTAGGCTCATTTAAGGTTTCTACTCTTTATTACAAATTGCGTTTACCTAAACTTGTAACACATATTTTAATAGGGAAATGATAGTTTAGTGAGCTTTCCCTGTTCTTAATGCCTAAAATATTGAGGGAATTTACATATACAACTTCAACACACACATAGTCTAATTATACTCTTATCAAGGCCATGGAATCGTTGCGCTGACTTGTTGCTTCCAGCAAAATTCTAACTGCCAACACTGAATAATGTGTTTCTATTCAGCACCATGGACAGCAACATGTATCGCCACCGACACTAGTAAATGCATTGTAGTTATTTTCCGTATTGTCTTAATCTGTTTAATTTATATTAGCTGCGAGTGAATAAATCTAACCCATCTGCAATTTAAATATTCAAACGTGTTCCAAAAAAGCGTGTTAAAAGTGACTAACCCATTGTGTTAGGAACAATAAAATATCAAATCAACGGTCACATTTAAACTTGTTTCATTTCCGTGTGAAAAGTGTTGCTTTACTCTGAACATGTACTCATTCATAGAATGTGTAATTTGTTCTGTCAACTCAGAGGGTCGCTGTTGTCAAACGAGTTGCCATTTATCTAGATGTTGTTTTTCTTTTTTCTGTCATGGCCTGCCCCTTCGAGTCGATTTGTTAGACACAATAAGAGAAAGGCAGAACTGTACAGTCCGTGCTCACAGGGAGCACTGCGTTGAAAGATGATACTCTGTGGAGCTTTCTTTATTTGAATTTCACACGTCTCTTTACACACTTGCTCATTAACTGCGCATTGCCTATAAGGGGAAACATTTTCATTTACTGCAAAGGAAACGGACTGTTATCGGACAGAACAATGAGACGGCAAGTACTGTTGTTTCTTTGGGCTCTTTATCTTGGCTATGTGATCGGGCAGGTCAGTTACTCGATTCCAGAAGAAATGGCTAAAGGCTCTGTCGTTGGGAACATAGCGCATGATTTAGGTTTAGATCTTAAAAGAATAAAATCTGGTAAAGCTCGTGTCTACACGGGAGGTAGTGTAGAATACATCGGGCTGAATAAAGAAAGGGGAGTACTCCTTATCCAAGAGAGGATAGACAGAGAGGCTCTATGCGGAGAGATGACGCCTTGTGCTTTACATTTCCAGTTAATTCTGGAAAATCCAATGGAGTTGTTTCGTGTTACTGTGGAAATTACTGATATCAACGACAATGCTCCCAGTTTTACAAATGTAGAAAAGCGTTTTGAAATTAGTGAGTCCGCTGTTATAGGATCGAAATTCGTGTTAGAGAAAGCAATTGATTCTGATATTGGTATGAATGGTTTACAACAATACTCACTCACTCCGGTTGATAACTTCGTATTAAAACTAGAAAATCAGGCAGATGGAAATAAAAAGGCAGAGTTGGTGCTGCAGAAGCCACTAGATCGAGAAAAACAGAATTATATTTCACTCTTACTAACTGCTTTAGATGGAGGAGAGCCGCAAATGTCAGGGACGATGCAGATATTTATTAACGTACTAGATGCAAACGACAATGCACCTACATTCGCTAAACCGTTGTACAGAGCAAAAATACAAGAAAATTCTCCGAAAGGTACCAGCATAACGACTGTCAGTGCCTCTGATAAAGACATTGGCTCAAACGGAGAAGTATCCTATCTCATATCTCCCAGCAAACGTCTTTTAAATGAACTGTTTAAAATTGACTCGAAAAATGGTGAAATCAGTCTAATCGGAGAATTAGATTATGAAAAAGCAAACATTTATCAGGTCGATATTGAAGTTATAGACAGCGGCGGGCTCTCTGATTCCACGAAAGTCATTGTTGATGTCATTGATATAAATGACAATAATCCTCATATAAACATTGTTTCTACATTTGAATCCATACTTGAGGACTCGCCACCAAACAC